>VDFB02146019.1:0-51373 GCA_007258455.2 Sequoia sempervirens | reverse complement strand
GAGGCAGAGGTAGAGAGAATTAGAGAGGGGAGGAAGATGGAGAGATTGAAAGAGAGATGAGGGAGTGAGAGAGAGGTAGAGATGGATAGGTTAGATAGAGATACGTAGAGAGGGAAGGTGGGTGGGAGGAAGGAAGAGAGAGAGAGGGAAGGAGGAAATGATGGAAGGAGGGAGGGAGCAAGCGAGAGAGAGAGGGGAGAGAGATAAGTATAGAGGGAAGGAGAGAGAGAGAGAGAGAGAGAGAGAGAGAGAATTATGAGATAAAGAGAAGTAGAGAGTGTGAGAGATAGGTCTAGAGCATAGGGGATAAATAATGGGTGAGATAGAGAGACAAAAATAAGATGCAACTTACTGATTACTAAAATTTGACTAAGTCTAAAAAATTATAAGATCTTCCAAAAACTAGAATTTGCATTATAACTCCTAGAGATCCAATACCACTCTCAAACATCCTAAAACTATATAATGAAACATAACTTAAAGTATAAGAAAGTAAATTTCCATATCTAAATGTCAACTTATACTAAAATTTTATTCCATTTATATAGTTTCACTAAAAGAGAAAGACAAGAAAGAGAAAAAATTTCAATGTAAGAAAATGTGAGCATGTTATAACGCGCTCACATTTTGTGCAATCACATAATACAAGCATGTTATAACATGCTCACATTTTTTGATTTCCAAACCATAATGTAAGTGCATTATAACATGCTCACTTTTTGGATTCATAATGACTAAGCCTAAGCTCAATCACTACCAACCCATAACCTACCAAGCATTCACTAGTAGAATTTGGCAAATAAGTGACTACGTGACTAAAAATTTTAGTCATGTGACTAACACTAGTAGTATTTACAAAATAAATGACTAATTTGGTCATTTATAAGTGACTAATTTGGTCATCAGGTAAAATCACAACTAAATGACTAAATAAATGACTAATATCAGATAAATAAAAAATGACTAATATCAAAAAAATAAAATTGACTAAATAAATGTGCTCATTATTAAAATCTTGGCCATAATTTCATTTTAATAAACATACTCTAAAACCTTTGTCAAGACCTTATTTTCAATCGTAGCCCTAATTAATAATAAAATATTACAAATAAAATTACTAATAAATATTTTTTGTGGAATAAATATTTTGTTTTGTGGTGTCATCATATGAACACCAAAGTTACTTCTAAATTGACAAAAAACCACCAAATTATAAAAATTAACGAAAAACATAAGAGAACCTAAAAAACTAAAACCCAAAAACCTTGAAAAACAAAAAAATAAGCAAAAGGAAGAGAAAAAATAAAAGATAAGAATAAGCAACCAAATAATCTAAGAGGAAAAAGGACCAATTTTTTTTTATAAGCATAATTTTCATTTTAATAAACATACTCTAAAACCTTCGTGAAGACCTTATTTTCAATTTGTAGCCCATCAAAATGGAGCAATGAGTCAAAACCTTATTTTCAAGGTAGCCCACCAAAATGGGGAAGTAAAGCGCGACACCTGATTTTGGATTGCAACCTCTGCCAATTTTTTTACATCGGACATGATTTGTACAGAATCTTGTGGTAAGTCACTTTCCATGGTTTCAGTTAATTTTACTTTTCAAATTTGTATGCATTCAGGCCATATGATCCATTCTTTTTAATAATTTTACTAGTTGCTTGTTGACTAACAGTGATTATGTTCTTTTTAGACTAATTATGGAAAAGCATATCCATCTTGTGTTGCAGAAGTTAAGGATTTATATAGAGAACTTGGAATCAAGATCTTTTTATTCTTTTCTTTTCCATTATGAGATGTTAAAAGTGATCTTTTCTTTTTGAAGTTTCCACTATTGAATTGCATAGTTCATAGGAGAACTTACTTTTATCTATAAAAATGATATTAAGGGACATGTAGATTGAGTTGTCTATACAAATTTCAAAATTTTAACTCTTAAAATTTGCTTCCACTTTTTGAGGGGGCATTCAAATCACTTTTGAAGTTGAGTGTAAAAAATAGAGTAGCACATAAAGAAAAAGGATGAATAATAATGAAGTGAAAAGTGGCTCTTCTATCAACCATGTAGAGTACAATGAAAGGAGTGCATGGATGGTAGGGGTTTAACATTTAGAGTGCAGTGGAATAGTAGTTCAATTGTATAGTAGATGTCATCCTACTTTGAGAACTCTTCCCGAATTCCCAAAATTAGGAGTTCCCAAATGATGCCAATAGATATTATAAATAGAAAACAAACAACAATATTTTCATATAAAAACAACAAGAGCTGGTTCATAGGCCCTATGAAAATCTCTAACTTTTTGGCTCCCCTTTGATACTTTTCTGCATACTTACAGATTACATCTCCATGATTAATATGGACTGGAAGGGTTGAAAGGGCACATGTTATTCTTTTCCATTTATTGGCCAATAAAGAGTTTGAAGTGATTGAAAGAATCAAATGTAGCTCTTTACTCTAGATGCTTTATTCTCATTCGGTTATTAATATATCCAAATATAAACCATGATGACTTAAATTAGAACTAGAAGAAATATCATGAAAACTACAAGAAGATGTTAGTGATTAGATGAATCATGGAAATGAAACCAACTCCATAAGCCATAGCAAACAAAATATGCAATGCAAATGAGAATACAGTCCTTCAAAGGAGTTGTCATGGATAAAGAATCATCCTCCCTTAGATTTCTTGTGAGAATGCCTAAAATCTCTTCAGTTATCCACAATATCCACATGCTATGAGCTCTAATACAAAGATTGTGCATAGTTCTCAATTTATTCAATTTGGTGCTATTATTTTTATCCTATGATTCAGGCTTCAAACCAACCCCTCTCATTAGTATTTGTCTTCCAGAACTGTATAGAAGAGGGTAATCAAAATCAGTACTCAAATATCTGAAAGTTGAATATCCTTTCCCTCAAAGTGAAGCTTTTTTCTCGACAAACCAGAGCTGAGACAATCCAAGAACTAGTGGAAGTGAACTTGAATGAAAACTGAGAGCAACTAAAATCCTTCCTAAGAAAAGTGCCCTTTCCACTATAATTGGCAGTTCTAGTGTCTCCTTGTTCATTTTTTCTAGCATCTCCTCATTTTTCATTTCTTGATAGAGAGCTTCTGAAAGATGCGCAAGATGTTCTTCAATCTCAACAATCAATGTTGAGATAAAATGGAAGCATTGCTCTTGCAAATAAGGTGCTAAATCATTTATCCTTGAAGGAGATTTATGTGCATGAAGAAAAATTAGGAGGTATTCCAGAATATTCTTGGACCCCTCATCTATGGTATCTTTTATTTGACTAACCTCAGTTCCAAAATAAGCATTAAGGTGACCAAACCAGTCTTCATCATTTGTCATCATAAATCTAAAACTCAACCCAGGTAAATTGACACTTTTTAGGTCCCCTCTCTGACAAGCGAGCCCTCACTAGTAGTTAATTTGTGCAAATGGGTTTCAACATCTTTGTAACTTTCCAGAGATGTAACTATGGCTTCAAGGAATTTACCAACCTAAACTCTAGTTGACCTCCACCCTCATGCTCTTGTTTCAATTCAGTTTCTTCCCAACCCTAAAAATCACAGACTAATAAATGGTAAGCCTTGAAACCATGGAACAAAAAACTACAAGAGATGGAGCAAGCATACAAATTTAAAATTGTGACTTGCAACAGTAAAAGAAAAGAAGCAGTAGGAAATTTCATTTACAATCAGAAAAAGGGCATTTTATGAGGCTTCCTTAAGGAAGCAAATTAAAAATTAAAAAAAAATCATGCTTCAAATTCCATTTAAATTTTCAGTTGTATAATAGATGTCATCCTACTTTGTTTGAGAACTCTTATTGAATTCCCAAAAATAGGATTTCCCAAATGACTCCAATAGATATTATAAATAGAAAACAAATAGCAATATTTTCATATAAAAACAACAAGAGATGATTCATAGGCCCTATGAAAATCTCTAACTTTTTGTCTCCCCTTTGATACTTTTTTGCATACTTACAGATTACATCTCCATGATTAATATGGACTGGAAGGGTTGAAAGGGCACATGTTAGTCTTTTCCATTTATTGGCCAATAAAGAGTTTGAAGTGACTAAAATAATCAAATGTAGCCCTTTACTCTAGATGCTTTATTCTCATTTGATTATTAATATATCTAGATATAAACCATGATGACTTAAATCAAAACTAGAAGAAATCTCATGAAAACTACAAGAAGAGATCAGCGATTAGATGAATCATGGAGATGGAACCAACTCCATAAGCCACAACAAACAAAATATGCAATGTAAATGATAATACAGGCTTCAAAGGAATTGTCATGGATAAAGAATCATCCTCCCTTGGATCACTTGTGAGAATTCTTGAAAGCTCTTCAGTTCTCCACAATATCCACATGCCATGAGCTCTGATACAAAGATTGTGCATAGCTCTTCCCAGATTATTCAATTTGGTGCTATTATTTTTATCCCATTATTTAGGCTTCAAACTAACCCCTCTCATTAGTATTTGTCTTCCAGAATTGTCTAGAAGAGGGTAATCAAAATCAGTACTGGAATATCTGAAAATCAAAGATCCCTTCCCTGAAACTGAAGCTTTGTTCTCAACAAACTAGAGCTAAGATGAGCCAAGAACTAGTGGAAGGGAAGTTGAATGAAAAATGAGAGCAACTAAAATCCTTCCTAAGAAAAGTGCCCTTTCCACTATAATTGTCGGTTCTAGTGTCTCCTTGTTCATTTTTCTTGGCATCTCCTCATTTTTCATTTCTTGATAGAGAGCTTCTGAAATATGTACAAGACGTTCTTCAATCTCAACAATCAATGTTGAGATAAAATGGAAGCATTGCCCTTGCAAATAAGGTGCTAAATCATTTATCCTTGAAGGAGATTTATGTGCATGAAGAAAACTTAGGAGGTCTTCCAAAATATTCTTGGACCCCTCATCTATGGTATCTTTTATTTGACTAACCTTAGTTCCAAAATAAGCGTTAAGGTGACCAAACCAGTCTTCATCATTTGTCATCATAAATCTAAAACTCAACCCAGGTAAATTGACACTTTTTAGGTCCCCTCTCCTGACAAGCCAACCCTCACTAGTAATTAATTTGTGAAAATGGGTTTCAACATCTTTGTAACTTTTTAGAGATGTAACTTCATTGAATTTACCAACCTTAACTCTCTCACATAGATTTGAAAATCCATCAGCTATTATTTGTTTCATCCTACTAACAAACAGGCTTTCAAAAAGTTCATCCCACAGACTCTTTGAGTGCTTCAAAACAATCTCACACACGCATTGTCATGGAAACTCAACATTTGAACCAAAAACCATTTTTAGCCACTCCAAGATCCCTTTAAATGCATCCAGACTATCCAATGTTTCTCTAATCAATGTCTTATTCTCTACAAGTTCCTTTCCACCTTTCACAAGATCAAGCAAATACTTACCCCCAAGCCTATCTGTAGAGAGAATATCATATGCACATGTCTTAAGCCATGCTAAGCAAGACTTTGATATAAATTCACTTAGCAAAATCATCATGGTATCTTGTAGCTTCTCTCTATGAGATTTCCACAACTGCACCTCATTGTCTGGGTTTGGAATACCACCAAACAACTATGATCTAGGTGGCATTGCCAACACAGTCTTATAAAAAAGAGGAAAATCATTTAGAACCTCCAAGAAGAGTTCCCCAACCTGACATAGTGTTACCTATATGACTCTTACCACATTATAGAAAATGGAATTGACTGCACCCACCTTATCGGTCTATTGGTCGGACGTGTCTTCTAGTTCCAACAATGTGTAGAAAATTCTATTTTTTCCTCAGTGTGAGGATCTTCTATTAGCGGGACGAGGTCTCCTACTCTCATGATGGTTTGATGGGGATGTCGTTGGTGGAGTTCGTGCCTATCACCAGGACTTTATTGGTGCTTCCAATGATGGGCCAATATTGTTGGCGCCCATGATCTAAGTCAACACCAACAAAACCAAGGTTTTGGTCTTCTTGTGTTGAAAGGATAAAAAGTAGATAAGCTTCAAATTTAGTTGAACCCACTTGAGATAGTCTTTGAAAAAAAATTCGTGGGGCATGATTTCACTAACAAATGGAAAATGAAGATGCTCATAGCTCAATTGAGGACCAAATCACACCAACTGAGATGTGAGATGGGTGTTGAAAACTAATCTAACTAATCTTTTTGTGGCTCTATGTGTAGCCTTGTTAAACTTGCTAGATAATTCAACCAAGAATGATTCAATAGGATTTGGTTTGTTTGTGAGGAGTTCTAGAAACAAAATAATCTTCCACTATAATCAAATTTTGCATAAGCTTTATCTATTACAATGTGCTCCCACCTATTATGTGGTTGGCTAAATCCTTTTCCAAAGCATTGGTTCCTTGCCCCCATTGGATTTTTTAATTCTTTGCTACCTTGGTTGAGTTCTTGAGTTGCGTTAATGGAAAATTGGTTCATCAAATTTATGTGAAGGCCAAGAACTTTGCCTTTTCCTTCACCTTTCTATTATATTATTTCATTGACTTATTAGAAGAGGCTATATTTCATTTAAGTGATTTGATCTTGTTTGTTTGATGATTGGATAATGGTCCCATAATCTTGGTAGACCGACATGGTGGGCTCAATATCCTTATATTGATCTACCAAAAAGGTCTCTATTGTTAGCATGGGCATCTCCAACATGGAGCCTGATAGCAATTAGGAGCACCATTCAACCTCACTTAGACAAATTTCACAAAAAATAGGCTTCAATCTCTTAATTCCTTCAATCCACAAGCACTATAGACAAGATATAAAACCATTTTTAGATACCCTTTAATGAATTCTAAAACGTATCCCAAATTCACCATAGGTTGTTTTGGAACAACCTACAAATTGCAATTAAACCTGCAAATTGCATTTGCTTTAAAGTTTCTAAAGCTTTTTCAACAGGTCTAATTTTGGTAGATCATGCAATTATTGTAGTCCATGAGACCACGTTTCTTTGAAGAATTTTTTTGAACACTTCAAGTGCCTTGTCTATGATCCCACATTTAGCATACATGTTGGTGTAGGAGCACCTAAGCTTCCATTTAAAAATTTCAAGGCCATTGCATCTTAGTAGGTCATTTTAGCATTTGAAGAGGTCATTTTATGTTAATTAGGTCTTGTGAGACCATTCACAGCTATGAATTGTGATGATTTTAGAGTCAATTAGGTAAAAGAGACAAAGTTGCAAAAAAATTGTAAAATTGCAAACTATCAAAAGTTGTTGCAGGTCATTATTGTCAAGTTTTGCAAAATTGCTAAATATAGTGCAACATGACAATTTTGCATGTCTAAGGAAAATAGATGCTCCTCCATTGAATCAATGACTTGTAACTATTGGGAAAATAGAGAAGCTTGTTAGTTCTTAAAAACGTTGGTTGAAAAACCACAAGAGGTTGCCAATCTCTTGGTATGTTTTAATATGTAATCCTAATTTGGTATAAATTGTATAAGCAATATCAAGGTGAAATTTAATATGTTCAGTTAACAGATGTGAGCTTTTGAAAACAAATTTGATAAAACTAAATGATGAAATGGATAAGACCAGTGCCTTGTTGGGTAAATGGAGTCAAATGAAGATCTAGAATGTGTAACTTATATTGGTTGTAACTTAAACTATTTGGAACACTTATGTTGGTTTATATCTTGTATAAACGTGCAGGAAAGTGATTGACAAACTCTACTTATGGATCCAAATGACACTACCAAGTTACTTATGATTTATCAAAAGGATTTTAATGTTTACTTGAAAGATCCAATTGGATAGATCATATAGAAACAACAGATAATATCAAACTGGAGAAAAAATGGTAATCCTAATTATATGGTTCTTATTGATCCAAATAACACTTCCAGATTACTGTGATTGACTAAAAGGATTTTAGTTCTTTTGGAGAAACCAATTAATCATATCACACAAGAACAACAAATGTGCATTGATAAATTGAATATATACTTGATATACCAATTTAAATAATAAGGAAATATTAAATTGGAGATAACCAGATAATTGAATAATTTCAATAAACAATTGATACCAATATATAGCCACAGAATCAGAGATCTTTCATTGATTTCCTCAAAATTATATCTGCAACATAGTCTTTTGAAGTGGAAACACTATGGAAGCTTTCTACTATCTATCTATCCCTATTCGCCTACTATCTTCTCCAATATCCTTCTTTTGGTATTGGTCTCTCTTATATACACGAGAGATAAGAAGATTAAGACCAAAAGACATGACTCTTGATAACAAAACATGATTTTGAACTTAATTTAAGAAACTAACACAATCATAAACATGTGTACCAATCTGTTAATCTCTGAGTAAAATATTGTGGTCATCTAAGACCTGTTCAAAGCTTTTACTATATGATAGGTTCCACATCATTACCACCAACCGATTATGACTGTTGCTCAGTTGTGCCCAAATTATCCACTACCCAATTTATAAATAGATTGAAAGCTAAGAGGTGATCAATGTATCCCTATTTTTCATGAGTGTCAGCATTGGATATGACCTCCTTCATATCATACTCTATGTGCATGAATTTCTCAATTTGTTGCAAGACCATATCCTCATCATTGATCTCCTGCAATGCAATTGTTAGAAACTCTGTAAATTATGCTTTCCAATCATCCCTTTCTCGAAGATTCCCTGTATCATCATGGAGTGCAGGAACCAAATTAAAACAACCAAGGTCTTCTTTGATTCTTTGTTGATATTGGTTGTGGGATCTAACCAAGTCATTATATCTTTGCAGTGTTTAGTCTTTCAGGATCTATTTACCTAGAAGTTCCTTCTTTTTATCAATCATTCTCCCTTGTAACCAGACATTCTCCTCTAGTGTTGATTTTATTTGCTTAAATACACCCCAATAATCATCAGCTTGCTTTATTAGCTTATTGAACCTCTCTTTGATTATCTCGGACACAATATTGTACTTAATGATTTTCACCTCCTTTTCTAGTGTTTTACACTTTTATTGGGCTTTCAAATGGGAATTTTTCCAATAGGCTACATCAACTAATGCATCTAACACTCTCTTATCCTTTTCGATCCATGGAGCATACAATTTTGGAGCAGAAGAGGAATATGACTTCTCCATTTGATGTTATAACTGCTTTTTCAATTTGTCATTCTCTTTGACCAATTTTTCAATTTGTGCTCTAGTGAATTTTGCCACATTGACATTCAACTCTATAGTTTGTAAGGGATTAGTGTCCCCAACTCTTTTAACCAAAAGGTGTCCAAATACTTGATTAGGATTGTCAATCACCATCAGCCTCTTCTCATGAGGGTATAGTGACCAAATAAGCAAGGAATACTCATCTGGATTGTATCAAGACCCTGAATATACTTATCACTAGCTTCCTTTGATAAGTTCATTGTTGTATCCCCTCTTTTTCTAAAATTGTCGAACACAATTGTTGAGCTCATGACCCATCCTGGTAGAAGTAGTACCCCAGACTCTTGAAGTAATTCTCTACCTCTTTCAGGAGTGATGGATTGCATTTCCTTGTCAACTTCATTTTTCAATTCTTCTAAGGCATTGGCTTCCTTTTCAAGAGTAATGTCTTGCTCCTTTTGTCTTATTTTCTTCCCCTTATACTCATAGACAAATAATTTGAACTCAGGAATTTTAACAAAATCATTATCAGAAATGAATTCATGACCATCCTTGACCCTAATGTCATCAGATAACTCATCTAATGTTTCAATTTTTACAAGTTTCTAAGGGGGCTCATATTGTGTAATCACAGGGGCCTTTATGTGTTCCACTGGTTGCTCCTCTCCATCACTCTCCTCATCACTTCCTTCATCTTCACTATTGTCAGTGGAGAAACATACATTAGGGGTGGGTTGTGAGGGTATGTGATCCAAAGTCTTCACATCCTCAACCTTCATTCATATGTAACTCGTATGAGATGTATCAAAAATGTATGAGGGAAAATCTTTTACTATTTCATTCATATGAGCAATAAGTTGCTCAATCCTAGCCAAGGGATCTTTTATATTAGCAAATGCTTCTCTATATGATGGGGAATCCTTTATCTTCCATTCCTCTATAAGCACGGTTTTATTATATGAATCCATTATCTCACCAGTGGAAGCTTCATCTTAGTTCCTGATCACATCATCAAGTGCAAACCAATGCTCATACCCTAACAAATTTTGAGTTAATCTTGCTTGATGAATAAATCCCTCTGCATCAAATTTATTTCTTTCGTACCCAAGAGGAAGGTTGTAATGAGATAATTTAGCATCAATTTCTTCATATCCTTCAATGGCACATACTGTGAAATCTCCAAAACAAAGAGTGCTAGGCAAGAGTGATTGTTTATTATGACTCTTGAGATTTTTAGTATCATACCTTGCTAATTGTCGTACTATTTCCAAATAAGCAACTCTGTTAGGAACCACTCGGGGTATCAAATGTGGAACCCCTTCAAATCCATAAACCCTTATTACTATGCAATCAAAGAAGGCATACTGGTTTCCCCAAATATGGTTCACCTTGCCTCTCGGTATTTTTTTCCTTTAGTCTCAAAAATATTTGCACCTCAAGGGATAAATTGTGATCATATGAATAGCCTAGCAACTTCATTAGTGGTTTAACAAAATTTAAATAGTGATACCTCTCACATCGACTATCCCATAGTGCAGTCCACATCTATACAAGTTTAAAGTTTCCATCTTTATCTGTGTCTTTGATTCTTAATTCTTTACCCCACACATTTCTAGCATGTCCCTCATATAAAAGTAAATGCTAAATAACAAGGAATAGTGTTTGAAATCTATGCAATCACTATTGTTTTTTATTATTTCAAGCCCTTGATTTAGGGCATTCACCAAATAGTTTGCATAGTTGAATGACCTAGCATCTTTGCTTTGTATATTAGTTGCTACAACCATCGGTGCAATAGACATAAGTGGTGGAACCACAATTCCCAAGACTTGACTAGCTGAGTAGTAGGTATATTGGTAGTATTCTTCAAACAAATCTATATGAAATGGAGGGTTTTCATTGCTCGAATTTTTTTTGAATTGACTTTGCTCATTCTTAGGTCTATGCAAAGCTAGCTTCCATCTCTTGTAACTAGTATCCATGCAACAATATTCTGTCAAAAAGTCTCTAATGGTGAATGGCAAGTTCATGGGACCTTCTAATTGAAATACATTAGAGATCAGATCTTGGGAGATAATAAGCATGTCGGCCCCATTTGGTGATTGGATAGTTCTTTTCTTGGCATTAAATCAACTGACTAGAGCTTTCACCAATTCTATGTTGATGAAAACATTTGGTGCCACAAGTCTTCCTAAGTTTAGTCTCCATGGGTTATAGACTGGTTGAAATCTAAATTGTTTTCTATAGTGATACATAAAAAGCTCATAGCCCCGGTGTGGCATCCAAACATCCCCAAGACCCCTATGTTTATCTAACAATTTACTTGCTTGAACACTTCTTTTGGGTCTTGGTCCTGACCCTAGACACTGGTCTATCAAGTCTTGGTTTAAATTCCTCTTTTCAATTTTTTGTTTTTTTTCCTTAGTAGGTTTTTCCACATTTTCTTCCATTGCAAACTCTGAAAAAATACAACTTTCTAGCTAAGAGTGGAGTACTTACATGAATTTTTGCTTCTTCCGACTTCACTGCGTGAGAGCTCCGAGTTCTGTCCTTTCTACTTTTTCCCTTAGTGTAGCCTTTCTAGTTTCTACAAATTGTATGATTAATTCGTGGTGCAATTCACCTCTATTTTGGCTCATTAATATACCACTTGCTTCAGTCTTGTCATCGGGGAGAGCATTTATGTTAAATATCTTGACGATTCTTTTGATGTCACATCAGCTAGTAGTAATCATTCATCACTATATCATTGGGACCTTGGTTCATTTTCCACCGATGGCCACCTTCTCCATTGATAAGTTTTTTTTTATTTTGGTCTATTGGTAAGACATCAAAAAATGTTACCCCAATGAATCCCAACTTCACTGATAAGTGTTAGACTTTGATACCTTGTGATTATATCAAGTTATCGGGGGAGATTCATCATTCATTCTATTGATGCACCAGAGTTGCAGCGATGTGATAATCTTTTTTTTTCCATCGGGTCGTTAGGGAGACTACCTTGGAACTTAGCCCGATGGAAGGATATTACGCCAATGTAAGGATATGAATTGCCCCTATCAGGCTATCAGTGGGGTGGTGATGGGAGTTCCACCAATAGAGTATTGTTAGCTCAATGGTATCAAAGGAATTCAATGGATTTCATGAATGTAATTATTTGGGTATGTTGGTTACAAAAATGGATTTTTTACACAAACCTCAGTAATTTGTCTAGATCATGAAATTGTGTCTGGTGAGATTTTGTAAGGAATAGGAGATAAATGAATAGATGTTAATGCAAATATGTGGGATTCTTTTTTTAGTCCTAAAACAACTCTTTTGACAATTTTTTTGTCTTATACTTATTGTGTGATGCATGATCTGTTATTTTTCTTTGTTATTTTGTGCATTCATGTGCCATGTGTATGCTTAATAGTGGGTTATTGATCTCTCACATGATCTAATATGCTGGTGATCTAGGTTTTCTAAACAAAAGTCCCCCTGATAAAGTAAATTTCCCCCAATAGAATAATATGTAATAATATTTTGAGGGAGTATAATATTTCTTATAGGGACGTATTGTCTATGCATTGATGGATATTCATATCTTGTTTCAAAGCTCCAATTTTGGCATGAGTAGGGAGGATGTTTTCAATGGTTGTGGAATTTGGCTTTACACCTACAAATTGTATTTGCTTGAAATTTTTTAAAGTCTTTCCACCAAATTCATTTTGTGCATATCTATTGTAGATATCCTTAAGCTATATGAAAAAGGTGTATATAGAATTTGAGATCAATTGATAAGCCACGACATGTAATGTTGATTTGATTTACATTTTACTTAAGATATAATTTTGTTGTGTTGCTAAATTCCATAGTTCAATAATTGGGATTCTCAATGATATTGTATACCCAAAGTGTATGTGATAGAAATAAATTAGGTATTCATGTCGATTAGTTTGACAATTTAAATGATCTTGAGTTCATAAGTACATAGTAATAATTTTTGACAAATAATATAATTTCTTGTTGCATTTATCACATAAACAAAGGCCTCTTTTGATTGTAGTAGAGAATGTAGAGAGTGAAGCATTGGCTACTTTGATCTTTGAAATTGATTTTTTTACTAAATTGATAATGTTTGAAGTTTCTTTTTGTTTCTTAGATGTTGAGTCTAATTAATGAGTTTAATGTTGTGTTGCAACTTGCAGGTGAGTATGTTGATATGATAAAGGCTAGAATTGTCAATCCTCTAAAATTTATCAGAATTGCATTAGTTGATGCAGAAAGGTAAAACTATTTATCTTTATTATAATTAGTGGAACTTGCAACTACAATATCTGATAAAAATCTACTTCCAAATATGCTTTTGATGGATGTTATATCTAATTCTAATACATTCACTATATCTAATGCCTAAGTTTAGGGTGCCATAGTTGGAAAAGGAAAAGAAAATGTTTGAATTTTATCCTCTATATTATTTAACTTTTCTGAGTTTTTGACGTGCAAATTTTGAAACATTATTTTCAGGTTGCAACTCCAAATTGGAGAAGTGAAGGGGAATACCAACAAGGAAGATTTTGGAGGAGCCGAAAGTAATAGCGACAGGAAAGTTGTGGATTTGCAAGGGAATTAAATGGGTCAAGCCCCTATAGGAGGTCATTGTCCTTCCAAAGGACTGCAATTAAGGAAGAGGAAAATAGTATAAGTATATGAAAAAAGGAGTATTTTGTTTATATAGTGTTTGTAAGTTGTATAGTGTCATTGAGACATTGAATGTAACCAATGAGATTTTTATTTTCTAATGAGGCTTAATGAAGCAAATTTTTAGAGTGGTTTTTTCTCCACTCATAAATACTATGTTGTGGCTCCTCTTGATTTTTAATCTGTTTGTATTTGTGTCTGATCAATCATATTTTTTCAAGCATTTTAGTCTTCATTTCATGGTGTTTTTTAACATTTGAATATCTATGATACTTGAAGTTTATATGCATAAATTTGTGAGGATTAATTAAGTTAGATTTGATTTATAATGACTAAATATATGACTAAAGCAATAACTAAATACATAACTAAATACATGACTAAATTAATGATTAAATATATGACTAAATTAATGACTAAATATATGAATAAAGTAATGACTAAATATATGACTAAATAAATGACCAGTTAGCAACAATCAATGACTAAATACATGACTAAATTAATGACTAAACAAATCACTACCATGACTAGATAAATGACTAAATTAACAACTAAATCAATGACCAAATTAATGACTAAATAAATGACTAAAATAGTTTAGTCATAAATTTTGTGGTGTTATATATGACTACAAATAAACCAAAAAAATGGTCACGTGACTAAAATTAACGACTAAATATATGACTAAATAAATAACTAAATCAATGACCAAATCAATGACCAAATTAATGACTAAAATCAATGACTAAATAAATGACTAAAATTGTTTAGTCATAAATTTAGTGGTGTTATAAATGACTACAAATAAACCACTAATAGTCACATGACTAAAGTTAGTCATTTATATGCAATTTTTAGTAGTTTATTTAGTCATATATTGATGTTTGTGAACTATTGATTATAACCCTCTCTCTACCTACCACTACCTCCCTCAATCCCTACCTCCCTCTATCTCTATCTCTCTTTCTCTCCCCTTAACTCTATTTTTTTCTCTCTCCCTCCCTACCTATTCCTCCCTCCATCCATCCATATCTACTTATCTCTATCTCCCCTCTCCCTCAATCTCCACCTATCTCTCCATCCATCTCTCTCTCTCTCTCTCTCTCTCTCTCTCTCTCTCAATCTCACCTCTCTCTATCTCTCTCTCATTCCCTCTCTAATTCTCTCCATATCACCTCTCTCTCTCTACTTCTCTCCATCTCACCTCTCTTTCTCTCTCCTTCCCTACCTCTCCCTTTTCCCCTCCTTCCCTCTCTTCTTCTCTCTATATCTCCTCTCCCTCCCCCTCTCTCTCCCACCCTCCCTCTCTATACGTTTATCCATCTCTAATTCTCTCTATCTCAACTCTCCATCCCTCCATCTATCACTCAATTAATAGGTCTCCTACATTACCTCTTGTTGATAAGATGTTGATAGAAGCATGGCCATGTTGGAACACAATGATCTACTGAGAGGGGGGTGAATTAGTAGATATTGAAATTTTTACCTCTCAATATACTTAGTGTAGAATAACTATGTAAATTCTTAATGTGAAAATAAAAATTTGATAAGAAAACACATGAGAAAGCACACATGTGGTCAACACATACACCAAATGTGTGGAAAACCTAAGGTTGGGAAAAACCACGGTGATAAATGTTTTCCTAATCCAACCTCACAAGCTTGAAATTTAGTTACAACACTTTAAGTGCACCAACCCTATGGAGACACCAATCCCCTAGTTTTAGGAGCACGCACTCCAAGGAAGCACCAACTCCCTAATTTGATCTTCTGCCTAGTTATTTGATGGCACCCACCAATCAGATTTACAATGTCAGATATTACAGTTTTAATGACAATTCTATGTTGTAACTTATTTGTAGTTGCACTAACATGTATGCTGCACACTATGCAACTCTTCTTCTACTCTTCACTTCTTTATCCACTCTATATTCAATTCATTTCTGCACCACTATTCTTTGCACTTACTGCTTACTAGACACCACATCCTCTTTCAATAATACACTAGTTTGAATTAGAAAAACCCAAACAAAAAGCACCAATACAATCAAGGGGTTTACATTGAATATAAATCCATATTTGAATTCTAGATTTTTATTTTGTTCAGCTTATTTAGTCATAGTACATTCTTTCTCTACAATCATGTTCTACGTACTCTACTACTCTTGACTTTTTTTCCCCCCGCTTCACTATTCTCACCTTTTACACTACTTTTATGCCTCTACCCTTACCTCATTAGCCTATTTTTTCTTTTCTTTGTTAATAGTTGGACACTTATTTATTCATACATCACCGACCAATACAACTAGTACTTCTATTATGGTTTTTGTTCTTACTTATGCAGGAATCCTTCTCTACATCAAGCCACACCCACATCAATTCTGTCTCAGAAGATATTCTAAGATTGGTGATCTATAAACCCTAAATTAGATACACATGTAATGTAATCCTCTATACACAAGATCTAGATCTAATCTTTGTTCCCTTAGCACTCTATTACGTCATTCCACAACCCTAATCACCAATTAATTCTATTGTTGGGGTAGGTATACCAATTGATTTAATTCTTCTTGTCGGCTGCTAGTCAAAAACCACCATCACAGACTTAACCATTTGAAACCACCATCTTCAAATTCTGAAAACTGATCTTGTCACTTTGTGCCACGATCCATGGTTCTTTATCCATCTTGACAACGTTAATTCATTGTCATTATATTATTCTTCTTTGAATCTCTATCATCGATCTCATAGCTTTATGATCATTGTGGTTCATTACATCAAAGGGATTTATAAATTACTCACTCTAAACTCTTGCATTCCCTTCAATAGACTACTTTCAATCAACATCTCCACATAGTCACCATGTAATTCACAACAAGGATGTGAATTACCTATCGAGCAATCACTTTTCGTCATTTGACACATGTCATAAGATTACTTGATCATCATCTCTATGTGCCTATCACATCACTACCAACCATCATTCATCATATCGTCATATTGAAGGGACTCACTATAGAGTCACTCTGATGTATATTCTTCTCACCGATGGTGAGCCATTAGCATATCAAGGGAACACCAAATTGCTTCTCGTTGAATTTACATTTTATCATCGATAACCATCCACCGTTCTTTTATATGTTGCCATCGCTATATCAAGGAGACACTAGGACATCTCCTGTCGACATACACTAGTCACCACACTAAGATTCCATTGGAGTGTCGAAAGGACCAAACATAAGACCTCCTCGAGCATCACCAATCTCTTTGATCAAATGCCTATGCATTTGCACATTCTTCTGTAGCTCCACTCTAGTCAAGCAATCAGTTGCTTCCACCTTTTAGCCACATCATCTTTGTACTGCACGTCACACTTTTCATCTCGATCATACTTTATTGTGGGACCCACCAACAAAGTATCAAAGGGACAAACAAAACCATCTTGTTGAATCTATACTATCACTTTGATCACTTGACAACAAGGATGTGAAGCATAAAATTGCTACATCAAAGGGACCAACAACTTTGTCACACTGAACACATAATGTCACCTTGATGTGATTCTCAAACCTCCTCAACTGCACTTTTGCATATTTTCCACCTTTGACATCAATTTCAATAATATTCCAACAATCTCCCCCTTTGTCATTGATGGAAAAACTTGAAGTTCTCATTGCAAATTATAACATATAAGCTCTATGCCAATTAAATCTTTTACATAGTAGTTCACTCCCCCTGTGACATACATCCCCTCCATGCTCCTATCTAAGAATTTGCTACATTTATCCCCATTTGACATCAATGGAAAAGGGAAAACTCCCCCTAACACAATACTCCTTCTGACTTGATCATAGCCACATTACTAGGGATAATGTAGATCCACCGAGACAAAGCATAAACACTTCAAATTGAACTTGTTTATCACCAAGATGACCTACAAATTACACACCTGAAAACCTATACATAGTCTAAATTTCTTTAGGTGACTCATTTGATTTACTCAATTTATAGCTAGTTATCTAGGGGTACAAAATAGCATACTATCTTCCATGCCAAACTTCTTAAGCATTTCCTTACCATATTTAGTTTGAGATATGAATATCACATTTTTTATTTGTACAATTTGCAGACCAGGGAAAAATGAAAAATCTCCTAACATAGAAATTTCAAATTCATCTTGCATATGTGTAGCAAATATTTGACACATTTATCATTGCTACCTCCAAATATTATATCATCTACATAAACAAGAACAACAATCATGTGCTCACCTTCTTATTTGAAATATAAATTGTTGTCTACACACCCCTTTTTGAATCCTTGTTGCAAGTACTGGTCTAGTCTAGAATACCATGCTCTAGGTGATTGTTTATACCATACAATTCCTTTCTCAATCTACAAATGTAATTGTCTTCTTCTGAAAGATGAAAAAATTTTGGTTGTTCAATGTAGACTTCCTCTTCAAGGTTTCCATTCAGAAATACATATTGAACATCCATCTGATACAACTTAAATCCTTTGTAGATTGAAAATGCAAGAAACATTCTATGGATTCTAATCTTGCAAAAGGTACAAATGTCTCTTCAAAATCAATGGCTTCAAGTTGGCAATATCCCTTGCACACTAGTCTATCCTTGTTCCTAACCACAACTCCATCTTCATTCAACTTATTTTTGAATACCCATTTGGTACCAATGGAATTCTTGCTTGAAGGCCTAGGAACTATTTCCCATGTCTTGTTCTTCTCAATCTAATTGAGTTTCTCCTTCATGGATTTTATCCAACTCTCATCCTTTCTAGCTTCATTAAAGCTTTCTAGTTTGATCTGAGACAAGAGAGAAAAATTTACTTGTTCCTTATTTCTTACAATTCTTCTCCTAGTCTAAACTCCTTCATTTTTATCACCAATTATTTGATCTAAAGAATGATCCCTTTGCACATATTTTACAAGGTCTTGTTCAATCTCCTCCTCATCCTCTTCTTTGCATTCCTATTCTTTGACCACTAGACATATATCATCATCTTCTGATTCATTCTCAAAATTATTTATGCTAGGCTTACCATGACTTGCATTTTCATCAACCTTGACATTTATACTTTCTACAATCTTGTGCATCCTCATGTTTTAACACTTATAAGCTTTACTCTAGGTGTAATATCCTAGGAATATTACTTCATCTCATCTTGACTCAAAGCTTCCCAAGTCTTCATATTCTCTTTTTATATAGCATTCGTTGTCAAAAACCTTGAAGTACTTGATTGATGCAAACTTTCCCCACCATAGTTCATATGGAGTTCTACCATTGTTTTCTCTTAGCATTGCTCTGTTTTGAATATATACAGTAGTATGAACTAGTTCCAAAAAGTATCTACCAACCTTGCCTCATTTAAAATGGATCTTTCTATTTCCTTCACAATCCTATTTCTTCTTTCTACTACACCATTATGTTGTGGTGTTCTTGGTGATGAATATTATCATTTAATTCCATGATTTTCATAATAATATTTAAATTCACTTGATGTAAATTTTCCTCCTCTTTCTGATCTTAGGAACTTAATTCTTCTCTCAGTCTTGTTTTTACAACTTCTTGAAAATATTAAACTTCTCAAATGATTCAACCTTCTCCTTTAGAAATGTTACACATGCCATTTTATTGTAATCATCAATTAGCAGATTATGTTTTTAGGCTTTTCTATCTTGGGAATATTCCTAACTAGCCCCTTTGAGCTAATCTTTACTAAATTGTCAAAGTTCACAAGTGCCCTAATCTTCTATGCCATAGCCAACTCTCATCTTCTTGACTGACTAGAAAATTGTGGCCTTTTACTTCACAAAGGTTGTAGAGGTTACTATCAGTCCTTATCCCTTGTGTAAGTGTCTTACCATTCTTTCTAGAGTTAAAAATAATTTTTTACCCATTATCACACATTTGGCTGACACCAAGAAGGTTATGTTTCAAACCCTCAACATAGAGGAAATCCTTTGTCTTATTATTTCCATCTAAGCTCAAGATCTCTTTGTTGAATCTCAGTTGTGTTTACAGTTTGTCCTTGATGACAAAATCTCTTTCAGTTTGTTCTCATTGATAATCTATCTCAGGATGGTTCTCCTTGCACATCACAGGTTTTGGATGTTTCTCTTTCAGGCTTACACATATCGGCATGAGTATGGAAGGGTCTCCCTGATCCACTTTGAAATGTCTGAGTTGCCTATCGGCAAGACATTTCTGATGTTATGTTGATTGAATTTAACATTCTGGCAGCTTTCGGCATGACATTGTTCGTGGTCTTGGCGACAGAAGAAAAATCTTTATCGGCATGAGTTTGGCCATCGGGATGAGGTCTTAGCGATTTTATTATGTCTCCTCAACCCTCTTCAGAATGAGCATATCGGCAAAGGAAATCATCCTCGGGGTAATGTCATAGCGAATCTTTCTTGTCTTACCGACTTGTACTCAAAAGGTTTTATCTATTTTTTTGGAGGAGTCTTACCGAACAACTCTTTGAGAACTTCATCCAAACTGAGCGGTATCGGGCTGAGGTCTTGGCGATTTCACTTGGTCTCACCGACTAATGCATGTGGAAGTCTATCGGCAGGAGTGTTGTTTTTGGTATGTAGTCTCTCTGAAGACATACTGTCACACCGATCGCCGTTGGACAATTGCTTTTGGCAGGACATTCTGGAAGTCTCGGCGAACAGGTGTGAATTCGGGGTGTTTCGGTATCACTGAAATGATCTACAAGATGTCTCCCCAATGGTTTGAAGTTACAGCGACATGTATTGTATAGTTGGTCTTGTTGGCAAGAAAAACCATGTGTCACGGAGACCAATGTGTATCATGTGGAATTTTAGTGAAACGTGGGGCAATCTTTATAGCGTCTTCCCAAATATGCATTGTCTTGTCAACCGCTGATGAACAAATACATTTCGGTAAGACTCATATGTTTCGATATAATGTCATAGCAAACCTGTCAAGTCTTGGCAACTAAGTCTTGAGGGGCTTTCGGCGAGAGATTGGTATGCTATAGTGACTCTCATAAGATAGAAGTGTGCATCAGAGAGAGAACCATTATGTTATAGCGACATCACACAAGGGGTTTCTATCAAAGGCTCATCGGTGTGAGATTGATACTGTCTTGGCGATCTAGGGTGAGCTCGGGATGTTTCAGAAAAACAAGGGGCATTCTATATAGCATCTCCCCAACTTCATATTGTCTCAGCGACACGGGGTGAAAAGTGACTCTTGGAAAAACATTATGAAGTCTATAAGAGGTCTCACCGATATCGTTTGGTCACAATGATAGTGAATGAAACTAAAGGAGATCTCGGTGAAAGACTTGCTGATGTCTCAGTGAATGAATAATACTCTAAGGAAGCCTATCAATGAGACATGATGTTTTCATTATGTGTTCTTCCTGACTTTGATGGTTCACGGTGAAAGCAAATAAAGAAAAGGCTACAGTGATAGTGAATGAAACAGAAGGGTGTCTCGGTGAGAAAGTCTCTTGTGTCTCAACGAATGGTTAACGAAATCTCAAACTCTATGGCTGTTTATGGAAACATCAAAAAATAGTTGCAAGCTGACATCATTGATTGAATCAAATCTCAGAACTGTTACATGGTAGCATATTCATTGAGTTTCCTCTTTGAGCAGTTGCATTTTTGTTTTAATGGATGATTTGCAGCTCTCTGGATAAGCGTTACTATTGATTTTTAATCATCATCGATAGACTATAAGTATTCAGCTTTATATTCAAAAATCAATAAGAGAATCTAAAGATCTAGTGAAAAACATTTTGAATATTTCTTCACAACCGACATACTTGAAATGTAATTAAATACCTGTGTTGAAAACTGTAAAGGTTGTTGATTTTCTAATTCTGAGAGTATCATTCCTTGTCTATATGGAAATGTATGAATGAACTCTACAGAAAGATATGTGATTAACTAAAAAATAGAGAAATCCTTTGAGTCACTATTATTGTTCAAAACATAATTTGAGGGGTTGGTACTCCTTGAGATGGGTGTCTCAAAATGAGGGGCTAGTGCTCCTTGAGTGGGTGCTCAAAAATCAGCCTATAAGGCATTGTGAACTTTGGTTTAAAGATTAAGCCTGGAAGGCATTTAGGGAGTGGTTTTTATACCCCAGGAGGGTTTTCCACTCGGTAAAATCTGGAGTCTTCTTGTTCTTCTGAGTTCCCTTTGCTTTAAGTTGTGTTGTTGATTATTTCAGTTCACTGTTTGTTTATTACTTTTCTTAATTATGTTTATGAATGATTACATTCAACTCATGAATGCATTAATCAGAGTATATTGAGATCTGATCTGTGCTATAGTTTTTGAATTTATAAGAATTGGTCAAATATGTTATAACACTGATTCACCCCCCCCCCTCTCAGTGTCATTTTAACTCCAACACTCTTTACCATGAATTTTTATAGTAGTATTATCACCTAGACTTACTGACCCTTCCTTACACTTCTTGAGTTCAATGAACTTGCTTTTATCTCCAATCATATGCTTGGAACAACCACTATCAATCACCCAAAAAATTTGTTTCTTAGCATGCGGTGTTGTTTGGGAAATCATAGATTTAGTGGAACTCTATCCTTTCTCCTTCCACACCCTCTTAGATTTCTTTTCAGCATTATCTTCCAAATTTGCAAACCTTTTAGTTTACTTCTCCACTTTGGGGGGTGATTTTTTCTTCTTTTCAAGCTGAACATTTGGTCTCATAAACTTTTTTCTACACTCTCTAGCTACATGACCCAAATTGTTGCAATTGTAATAGACTACATTCATGTCAACCAAGGGAGAAAATTATTTTTTTCTCACAAAGTATGTATTCCTCCTTGGAATGACTCTACATTCT
This sequence comes from Sequoia sempervirens, assembly GCA_007258455.2. Classification (NCBI taxonomy): domain Eukaryota; kingdom Viridiplantae; phylum Streptophyta; class Pinopsida; order Cupressales; family Cupressaceae; genus Sequoia; species Sequoia sempervirens. The sequence goes on along the minus strand of VDFB02146019.1, from coordinate 28,638 downwards.
CTAGCCCTATGACCAAAATGATTACATGTATAGTAATACCCATAGAAGTATAATGAGTACCTAGTCATGGCATTTCCTTTAGCTGGAGGTGAAAATCTTCTTTGTCTCAGCTTTCTTGAATAATTTACTCTTGTGAAACCTTCATCATCTATCCTTTTTGTGTTCTGCTTCTTCTTTGGCTAAGTAGGGGCAATCTTGTTTTTTTTCTTGTCTTCAATTGACTTCTTCTCTTTATCATTTTTTTCTACTATAGCGGGCTTCTTTTTGGCTATAGAGACATCCTTATTGTCAGGTTTTTCATCCTTAATGACTTCTTTTTCTTCTGCTTTGAATCTTTCATAGAGCTTTACAGAGGCATCAACAAATGATCTTTTTCCTTTCTCTAGTCATAAACTCAATTTTTCTTTATTTGTTGGCTTTTGCATGCTTATCAATTCATCCAGAATGTCTATACCACCTTTTATAATTAAACCCTTACTAATATATTCATTTTCTTTCTCCAATTCTTTTCTTAACGTGACTATTTTTGCCTCAAGCTTCAAGCATCTATCCACTTTAGATTCTAGCTTGGACTTCATTACTTCTATTCTTTTGTCTTCCTCCATTTGAAGTTTCAAGCTTACTACCAACTAGTTAGATTCCTCAAGATCCTAGGTTAGCTCGTAATTCTCCTTTTGAGCAGATCTTTTCAATTTCTTGTTTTCCCTTTTAAGATCATCAAACTTATCTCTTAGATCATCAAGATCTTCAAGAACATTGATTGATTCTCGCTCAAGATCAACAACTACTTCCTCTTCACCTTCTACATAGTGTTCTTCAACTTGTCCATCCTTCTGATCCTTTAAGTCCTTGTCCATAAAGAAGAATTCTCCCTCTTCTTCCTCCATTACTAGAGCGTGATCTTGTTCATCATCCAAACTATCACTGGCATATGATGAATCACTTTCTTCCTGAAGGTACGGGCTCTTGTTTTTCTTTCCAAAACTCCTCCATTTAGGATAATAAGGTTTCTTCTTTTTTCTATCTCCCTCTTGCTCAGTGTTATCTTCTTTATCATAAGGACACTTCAAAGAAAAATTACCTATTCTACCATATTTAAAACACTTGAAGGGAAACTTACCTTTATACTTGTCAAACATTCTCCTTAGTTTTCTTATGAAGTTTGCTTCTTCTTCATCAATCCCTTCTTGGTATGATGCAGTGGATATAGCTTTATCTTTCTTATATACATCATCCTTTTCACTTTTTACAACCTTGAATGCAGCTTCTCTTCTGGACGGCTCGGTATCTCCCATTCTCATCTCATATGCAATGAATATGCCATCCAATTCATCAAGGGTAAGCTTATCCACTTCTCTTCCTTATTCAATTGCTAAGATATTGGGATTATATCTATTTTTCATAGACCTTATAACTTTTATCACAACAACATCCTCTTTTACTTCTTCTCCAAATCCTCTTATTGATTTTACTACATCGTCAACTCTTAGAAGATAGTCAGAAATATTCTCCTCTTCAGTCAGCTTTAAGCCTTCAAATTTTTCTCTCAGCACTTGAAGCTTTTCAAACTTCACTTTACTATCTCCATATATATTTTTCAGCTTTTCCCAGACATTATACATAGTTTGATAGTGCATAATCTTTCCATGCATAAAATCTAACAAATTATTCATAATGGAAAGCCAAGATTTTTTATTGCTCTCATAGTCCTTCTTTCCCACAACATCAGTGGGAAGAGTAGTAGGGAGAATGTACTTGGTTTTGATTGACATCTAGACATTAAGTCCAAGAGATCCCAAATACCCCTTCATTAAGGAACTCTACTTAGCATAATTTGTTCCATCAAACCAAGCTGGCTTTCTTGAACCTTTGTGATTGTTCATTGTGTTCACACTACTAGAATATACTTGAGATGATTAAGCTTCACCTAGGGAACCAAGGGCTTTGATATCAATTGTTGGAACATAATGATCTATTGAGAGGGGGGTCAATTGGTAGATATTAATTTTTTTACCTCTCAATATACTTAGTGCAAAATAACTATGTGAATTCTTAATGTGTAGATAAACATTTAATAAGAAAACACATGAGAGAGCACACATGTAGTCAACACATAACACCAAATGTATGTGGAAAACCCAAGGTTGGGAAAACCCATGGTGAGAAATGCTGCTAGGATCTACTATCCTAATCTAGCCTTGAGCACAAGCTTGAAATTCAATTACAACACTTTAAGGGCACCAACCCTATGGAGACACCAATCCCCTAGTTTTAGGAGCAACCACTCCAAGAAAGAACCCACTCCCTAATCTAAGCTTCTATCCAATTATCTGATGGCACCCACCAATCAGATTTACAATGTTAGATATTATTGTTTTAATGATAATTCTATGTTGCAACTTATTTGCAACTGCACTTTCATGTATGTTGTACACTATGCAACTATTCTTTTTCTCTACACTTCTTTATCTACTATGTGTTCACTTCTTTCCTCTACCACTGTTCTTTGTACTTACTACTTACTCAACACCATGTCCCCTTTCTATAATACACTAGTTTGAATGAGCAGAACCCAAACAAAAAGTGCCAATACAATCAAGGGTTTTACACTAAATATAAATCTATATTTTAATTCCTAATTTTTGTTTGGTTTAGCTTATTCTTGAGCATAGTGCATTTTTTCTTTGCAATCGTGTTCTCTGCACTCTGTCGCCCCTGAATCTTCTTTTCCCCACTTCACTCTCACCTTTCGAACTACTTTTTTTCCACTCTACCCTTACCTCATTAACATTTTTTTCCTTGTTAGTAGGTGGACACTTATTCAAGTCGTGCATCACCAACCAATACAACTAGTACTTCTATTATGTTTTTCATTCTTACTTTTGTAGGAAGCCTTATGTGCATCAAGCCATACCCACATTAATTATGCCTCAAAAGGTCTTCTAAGATTGGAAATATGTAAACCCTAAATCACATACACATTTAATGTAATCCTCTATACACAAGATCTATATCCAATCTTTGTTCACTTAGTACTCTATGCCACCATTCTACAACTCTAATCACCAATTAAGTCTATTATTAGGGCACGTAGGCCAATTGATTTCATTATTTTGGTTGGCTACCAATCAAAAACCACCATCATAGACTTAATCATTTGAAACTACCATCTTCAAATTCTAACCATTGATCTTGTCTCTTCACGCCATAGTCCATGGTTCTCTATCCATCTTAACAACGTTAAGTCATTGCTGTCAGATTATTCTTCTTTGAATCTCTATCGTCGATCTCATAGATTTATGATCATTGTGCCTATTTACATTGAAGGGACTTATAAATTACTCACTCTAAACTCCTAAATTCCCTTTGATAAACTGCCTTCAATTAGCATGTCCACATAGTCTCCACACAATTCACAACAAGTATATGAATTTCCTACCAAGAAATCACTTTCTATCATTTGACACATTTTGTAATCTTACTTGATTGTCATCTCTATGTGCCTACCACATCACTGCAAACCATCATTCATCATATCCTCATATCGAAGGGATTCACTATAGAGTGACTTTGATGTATATTCTTCTCACTGATGGCAAGCCATTAGCATATCAAGGGAACACCAGAGTGCCTCTAATTGAATTTTCATTTTCTCATCGACAATCCTCCATCATTCTTTCATATGTTGTTGTCGCTATGTCAAGGATACACTTGTACATCTCCTTCAAAAATACACCACTCACCCCATTGACATTCCATCAGAGTGCCAAAAGGACCAGACATAAGACCTCCTTGAACATCACCAATCTCTCTGATCAGATGCCTATGTAGTCGCAAATTCTTCTATAGCTCCACTTTGGTCAAGAAATTAGTTGCTACCACCTTTCAGTCATGTCATATTCTTTCTACACATCACTCTTTTCATCTTAGTCATGCTTCATTGTGGGACCCACCAATGAAGTATTAAAGGGACATAAAATTGTCCCGCCAAAGCTCCATTGTCACTTTGATCACTTCACAATAAGGATGTGAAGCATGAAATCGCTACATCGAAGGGACCAATAACTCTATCATGCCAAACACATAATGTCACCTCAATGTGATCCTCAAACCTCCCCATTTGGAAGTCTAGATATGAGAGGTCAGTCACCCATATGATACAAAGCGCTTAAGTTTCCACTTAAGCAACTAGTAACTTACAGAAGGTAGTCAACCTAGGAATATAACATAGTTATGCAGATCTATGAAGACAAATCATAAACAATTCAAATTGAACTTTTTAATCACCAAGTTGATCTGCAAATTACACACCTAGAAGCTCTCAATGAACCATAGCTATTCTAAACACTGTTATTTCAATTGTATTCCTTTGCATGATTACATTTCCCTTTTGAATATTTGCCACCTTTGACATCAATGACAACAATATGCCAACAGGTTAGGTCACTAGCCTTCACAAAGGCATCTTAGATTTTTTTGTGAGAAATATACACATACAACAATGGAGAAGAAAAAAAAGTTGAAGAACAATATTGTGAAATCAATCTTCATTAGATATAACCATGGTGTGAAAGGATATAAGATTTGGGATCTTGTAGCACATAAGGTAATATATATTAGAATTGTTGTTTTTAGAGAAACTAAGCTTTCTTCTATTCCATTGCGTCATAAAACAAAGTGATCAAAAAAATGTGATTTAACTTCCTTGTACGTCTGAGAAATTTCAATTGAGGCCCTTGGATAAACAATAAGGTAAGAAAAGATCATCTATCTTTGAATCTTCAAAAGAGGAGCAAGAACCTCCCATTCAAGTTGTTCAAAGATCTACAAGGCATAGACAACCACCTAAAAGGTAGTAACCTAATTATTGGAGATGCATTTTTTCTTTGAATACTAATATTGATGAGCCTAGATATGTAGAAGAGGAATTAGGTATGAGTGATTGAGAATCTTGGAAGATTTCTATGGATGAATAAATGAAATTTTTGAAAAAGATTGATACATGGGATCTTATACCAATAGTTGAAGGACAAAAACTTATTGGTTGTAAATGGGTGTTTAACAAAAGTGTATCTTTACACTTTCACACTATTCTAGGGCTTTATTAATTAATTGAGGTTAATGTGCCTTAATTGGCCCCTTAATTCAAATCCAAGCCTAATTAATTACATATTACAAGTGATAAAACCTGACATTCATTAATGATATTACACAAAACTTAATTTTACAAGGTGTGTGTCCTAGGTTAGTGACCCAAGACCCATTCGCCACCTGGAAAATGGGTCCTCACTAGGTCTTAGGACCCTATTTTCACATAAGATTTAACATCCCTCGAAGTGTGTCCTAGTTAAGTGTGATAGGACCCATTCTCCCTATGGAAAATGGGTCCTCACTTGGACCTAGGACCCCCCTTGGGATATGTTTTTGGTGGTATTTTAATAATTTCAAATCTTAGATCTAATGTCGACTTGTGTTATTTGAATTTTAGGATTTAATGTTAAGTACATAAATACAAGGCTATTTCACCTAGTTTCATCTAAGCAAGCATAGCAATTTTGATTCAAGCATCCTAAGAGTTCACAAGAACTGATCTAATGTTAGGATCTAGGACTTGTTACACGTGAATAATAACTTATTACAACAATTAAATTGAAGGTCTTTAAATCAATATTGAAATGCTTAAATTCAAATGTAACTAAAATGCTTAAATGAATAAATCAATAATAAAGTGATGAACAAAATAGAGAGATAAGAGAGAGACGACAAGAAATAGCAAGTTGATAATGAAGTTCACCAAATGGCTACATCCCTAGGTCCCTCTCCAATAGAGTGATTGATCCTTGATTAAGCTCCAAAAAATGGTTACAAGGCACTTCAATAGTTACAAAGTCTCCTCATGTCTCCTTGGATGATAATGAATTACAAAAAGTCCTTCTCTACCAAGTACAACAAGCTTGAATTCAAGCTCCAAATGCACAGAGATGAACAACTCACTATGATAACTCTCCAAGAAAATCCTCTCCCAATTCACTCTCACAAAGGAAATTCTCTCACAAAAATCACCACTTAGTTTCCCAACTCTAAATTCTCACCCCTTTTTATACATAAAATTTACCCAATTGGCTTAAAACCAAATGATTTACAAAATTCACCCAATATTCCATTACAAGTAATAATCTTCCATAATCCCCCTAATTTGCATATAAAAATATTTGAAAATCTTCATAAACCTCGTTTAAATCATAAAATTTCATTTAAAATCCCTAAATAAACCTTTTAATATCTAATTATATTATTTAAGCCCCTTTCATTTATCTTTTCTCAGGCTATAGGGATTAACTTTTTCTTTTTTTTAGGGGCTTAGTTTTTAGATTTATGGAAGTATTCGGCTTTATCTCTTCTTTATACATAATTGTCGCCGCATTTTTCATTGCAACGGTAAAGAAATCCATTTGAGAGCAACGGGGTCAAAGGTTCAACCCCCGTCACCCACTATTTTTAGGGCACATTTAAGATTTCTTCTTTATCAAAAAGAAGTAGCACCAAATGCATATTGAAGCGAGAATGGTGGCGCAATGGTAGGGAAATGTTGTGGGAAGTAAGAGGTCGCAAGCTTGAATTGCATGAAAATTTTAGCAAACCATTCAAACAAACCCACGTTCAGGGGTGCCACGTGGCAACTTTTGATTTGTTGTCAGGTGCCACGTCACCTCTAAGTTAGATACCACGTCGTATAGATGCCATGTGGCATATTTTGATTAGACCATGTCAACTACACCTGCTAACATCACCTTGCCATGTGTCACACGTTGGTTCAGCCATGTCAGCATGCTAACATCAATAATGGTACCTTGGTCAACATTGTTAGCTATAAACTTTGACTGACCATAACTTGAGCATATGAGCTCCTTTTTTGGTCATTCAAGTTGCATTGGGTTGTGTTTTCTAAGCTCTTCAATATGCCACTGAAAATTGGAGCATGTGGAACACTTCAATTTTTTATGACAAGTGTCCACCTAGATCAGTCCTCCCCACTAGAGAGCTTTTGGACCTCAAAAATTTACATTTTTTTAGAATTTAAGTGAGCACATGGCCTCCCCACTTGTCCTGTATCACTTGTCCACTTGTACACTTGGATCAATACCACAATCAAGATTTTAATAACATTGTTGAACATATACATCATTCTATCACTTCCATGAGCATCTACATCAATTGTTACAACTGTTAACCAATAACCAATGACTAATATCAAGCTAAATAACAATGCAAATACAAAAGTGAATGAAGCAACAACATGTCTATCTTTCACAATAGGAACATTTTTACCCAAGGGAATCTCCAAATTCCCAACCAAAAGTTGTGGACTTGGATCATCAATGCTTTCATTTATTGTTTCCTCATGTTTTACTGTTGGTGTATCCTGCAACATCTAATTAGCCTTGATTACCTCAAGTTCATGTCTAGAACCTCCTGAATTAACAGACATAAGAGACAACTCTTTACTTGCACTAATCACCCTTTTCAACTGCCCTGTGTTTGCAAAAGATCTATCAATCTTGATTTTGTGAGAATGTACAATATACCTAATACCATCTCTAAACAAGTGATAATGATTAAATTCCCTATAGAAAATAGCCTTCCAATCATACAAATATGGGCTACCCAGCACTATCCCATAGACATCTAGTGGAACCACATCAAACTGTACCTCATCAACATACTTATTTGTGATTGTGAACCTTAAAACACATTTCCTTGTTACTTGCAATTCATTATTTTCGCAAACTCATCCTAGTGGATAAGGTTTCTAATGCAGTGTAGTTTTCAATCCCAAATTCCTTACAACATTTTTTGAGATTAAGTTAATTTGAGATCCACTATCTATGAGAGTATCAATTTTAGTGTGCTAAGCAACAACCCTTATATAAAATAGCTTATTCATTTTCTTATCTTTAGGGACATCATTAACTTGAGAAGTTGAAGCACAACTAGCAATAGAAAAATTGGAAATAGAAGCCTTACCTTTTAATCCCATTGTTGTTATCTTAGTTTCATCTTCAGATTCTGAACCAAGATCCATAACAACATTTGTGGATTCCTTCTTACCTTTCTATTTACGAGCCTATTTTGGCTTCAATTCAAGATGCAACTACCAACAATTATCTTCATCATGACCTTTCTTATCACAATGAGAGCATGAGAGTTTATAATCCTTCTTAATGGTAGCTATCTTCTTCTCCTTTCCTTTATCTTCAGATTTACCTTTAGGCTTAGATGGCTTCTTGTCAAACTTATCAATGAAAGTACTCTTACCTCTTGACTCTAAGTGTGTGGCTTGTACACATACTTCATCCAGGTTACTAGGATTTAAAACTAAAATGGAATGTCTTAGATAATAGTGAAGACCACCTATGAACTTAAGCAAAGTGTCTTGGGTGTACAATGGGACATTCAATGCAATAGCCTTTTTCCTGAATTCATGGGTGTACTCTTGGATAGTTTGACCTTTCCCTTGCCTAAAAGTTTTCCAATTCATCATTAACTATTGCATATGGCCTAGGGGATAAAATTCCATCTTAAGAGCATTAAAAAATTATGCCCAAGTTAAATTAACTCTACCATGCTGTGAAATTTCTACCAGAGTTCTACTCTCCCACTAGGTGAGAGTTGTTTCTCCTAATCGAAGAGTAGCTAACTAGTTCCTAGAAGCATCATCTAAGAGACCTTGAACTCTATAATACACTTCTACTTGTTGAACCCATTCATCTAATTTCTCAGCATTTAATTCCCCACAATACTTAGGTAGCTCAAATTTTACATCCAATTTAATTTTAGGCTTATGTGCACCCTTGAAAGGATTAGCAGAAGAAGTAGAACTTGTAGGAGAAGAAGGAGAAGACAGAGAACAAGAATATGGAGAAGAATTTTTTTAAGGCTGATCACCACCTCCTAGCCTTTTCCCTTTGTCCTTTTGATCCTCATGCTTTTCTTGCTTCAATGAATCTCCTCTTTCATGCTTCTTCCATTCCTTCTTTCTTTCCTTTTCTAAAAAATAACTTCTACCATTGCCTTCATTTTGAGAAAAATCCTTTTGAAAACTCTTCTCATCAAGCTCTGAACTTTTGCCAACTTTTGATCCTTCCATCCTTGGAAAAGTTCTTCATTTACCGATCTCAAGATTGTATTCTGCAAGCATGCCTTCACCTTGTCAGCTCCTGGATCGCGTTATCATTCACCTCTGCAAACACTAGTCACAACAAAGCTCTAATACCACTTGATCTAATGTTAGGATCTAGGACTTGTTGCACATGAATAATAACTTATTACAACAATTAAATTGAAGGTCTTTAAATCAATATTGAAATGCTTAATTTCAAAGGTAACTAAAAAGCTTAAATGAATAAAGCAATGATAAAGTGATGAACAAAATAGAGAGATAAGAGAGAGAAGACAAGAAACAACAAGTTGATAACGGAGTTCACCAAATGGCTACATCTCTGAGTCCCTCTCCAATAGAGTGACCGATCCTTGATTAAGCTCTAGAAAATGGTTACAAGGCACTTCAACAGTTACAAAGTCTCCTCACATCTCCTTGGACAATAATGAATTACAAAAAGTCCTTCTCTATCAAGTACAACAAGATTGAATTCAAGCTCCAAATGCACAGAGATGAACAACTCACTATCATAACTCTCCAAGAAAATCCTCTCCCAATTCACTCTCACAAAGGAAATTCTCTCACAAAAATCACCACTTGGTTCCCCAACTCTAAATTCTCACCCCTTTTTATACATAAAATCTACCCAATTTGGCTTAAAACCAAATGATTTACAAAAATCACCCAATCTCCCATTACAAGTAATAATCTTCCATAATCCCCCTAATTTACATATAAAAATATTTGAAAATCTTCATAAACCTCCTTTAAATCATAAAATATCATTTAAAATCCCTAAATAAACCTTTTAATATCTAATTATATTATTTAAGCCCCTTTCATTTATCTTTTCTCAAGCTATAGGGATTAACTTATTTTTTTTAATTTTAGGGGGTTAGTTTTTAGATTTATGGAAGTATTTGGCTTTATCTCTTCTTTATAAATAACTGTTGCCACAATTTTCTCATCACCATATGATGGTATAATGGTAAAGAAAGCTATTTGGGAGCAATGGGGTTAGAGGTTCAACCCCCATCGCCCACTATTTTTAGGACACATTTAAGATTTCTTATTTATCAAAAAGAAATGGTGCCAAATGCATATTGAAGTGAGAATGGTGGTGCAATAGTAGGAGAGTGTTGTAGGAAGTAAGAGGTCGTAGGCTTGAACCACATGAAACTTTTAGCAAATCATTCAAACAAACCTGCATTCAGGGGTGTCACATGGCAACTTCTGATTCACTATCAGTGCCATGTCACCACCAAGTCAGATGCCACCTCATCGCCGAGTCAAATACCATGTCGTATAGATGCCACGTGGTAGATTTTGATTGGACCATGTCAACTACCACATCAACATACTGACATCAGCAATGGTACTTTGGTCAACATTGTCAACTATAAACTTTGACTGACCATAACTTGAGCATATGAGCTCCTTTTTCACCCATTCAAGTTGTGTTGGGTTCCATTTTCTAAGATCTTCAAGATGCCATTGAAATTTGGAGCGTGTGGACCACTTCAATTTTTTATGGCAAGTATCCACCTGGATCAAGAATATTAATAAAGCTTTCAAGAGCATTTTCTAAGGCATCCAAGGGCATATTTGTATAAGAATATTGTAGCAATCATGATTCCAATCATCATGTCAAAGATTTAGTGCATCCTACATTTTTTTTGAGCTAATGTTGTGATGTAGTGTTCAAGATTAAATCAAGCATATTCAAGGTGTTGTTTCTAATCAATGTTCATGATCAAGATCTACATTCATTGAGACCACTTCATGCTAGTTTGCATATCTACAATATAAGGTTTCAACTAAGGTTTGGTGAGTTGTTACATATTTTTGTTCATTCATCATTCCTTTATGCATTGTCTAATTTCAAGGTTTGACCAAGGAAAACCCCTATTCCCTAACAAAACAACATTTTTTCTCTTATTTCATGTGTGATTGCAAGTTTAAGGTTGAAGATCATTTGGAGAGAAAAATTGCAAAATTTTCCAAAGTTGTCAAATTTGTCAAGAAATTTGTCAAATCATAGATATTGAGCTATGGGATTTATTTTTGGGTTTTCGATAGTGCTTGACTAGAATTTGGGAATGCAGACATTCAAGAACATAACCCAAAAACCATTTTTCTAGAGCCCTAGCTAGGACCCATTCACCATAGGGCGAATGAGTCCTTAGTGAGGTCCAAAAAAGCACTTTTTGCAATAGGTACACAACATTTGACCCTCTTAAAATTTTCTTTTTGATTGCTTTATAAGTTAGGTTTAATTTTATAACTCATTTACATAATATAACCCTCATATTAAATGAAATCACAATGAAATTTAGTTCATCATTTTGTTAATTCATTTTGGTGAACCTATTTTCTTTCATTACATTATGGTGAACCCGACCTTTTGAGAATTGTAGTTTTTAAATTTTGGAATACTTTTCATCATATATTTAGATCTTGCATTCATAATTTGCATTGAATTAGATCTCATTTATTGCATTGAAATTTTCATCTAATTAATGGTTTTAGGATTGCATTGTTTGTATTCTTTAAATTTGAAAAAAATAAGTTATCTTGCATATCATTTACATCATATAAACTTGCATTTAAAAATTCAAACAAAATTGCATATAAAACTAGGTCTTTTAGGTTATCATTTTATTACATTTGGCACTTGCATTTCACATTGCATTTACAGAAAATTGAACATGAAACTTACTATAGTAAACCTAAATCTTAAGACCATTAGAAAAAGCTTGAAAATCTATAAAAATTAGTTCCATAAACCTCATCTAGGACCCATTCACCATAGGGTGAATGAGTCCCTAATTAGGCCATAATCTAAATTTATGGAAATTAAAATCTTCATTTTTGTGCTTTTGTTCGATTCTTTCAGATCTCTATTACAGTTTTTTGAGTTTCTATTTCATTAATTTCATTATATCTAGCTTAATTTGGTACATTTAGTGCATTGTCTAATTTCAAAATTGCATTTAGAAGATTTAATTTTCATATTGTTGCATTGTGTAATCAGCAAATTACCTTGTTTAGAATCTGAAAATTGCATTTACACATTGCATTTTAGGTCATTTCATTGCATTTTAAGCCTCTTTCCATTTTGGGTCTGCACACTAAGTCTGTGAAACTTGTATGATCTTTACAACTTGGTGTCCTATTAGCAATACTATTGTGATACATAGTTCAAGGCTCATGTCATCTAATGGTACACTATTGACCATGGATCTTGGTTTTTCTAACTCTCTTTCTAATAGTGTTGATAATCAACCACCTATGGATCATAGTATACATACTTCATTTCCCATGACTTCCCTTCCTACAAGCAATGTGCAAGTTGTTAACACCACCATCCCTACCATGACTATTTGCACTCAATCTTTGGGGTATACCCAAAGCCAAGGTGGAACTACAATTCCTCCTACAATACCCATTTCTATTCCTACATACACTAGTACTCAAGTTACCACAACCATTCAACCTACTAGCAATATCAATGCTTAGGTATTTCAATGGTGAATCCTTCTAGCTTTGTTCATTCACATACCATATCTCTTCAACCATCCTCCTTCACAAATTTACAATTCACTTGCCCTCCGCATACATACACCACTCCACCTTATTCCCCTCCACCTTACAATAATAACTATGATGTTGTCCTTAACACACTTATGCAAAGCGTGTCATCCATTTAATAAAAAGTCACAATCCTCACTCAACAAAACAATGGTCAACCTTTACAATACATCAAAACCAATCCAGTATCCCTGTAGATATTGAGAATATCAATGCCACAAGGTATAGGATTTCCTAGATTTGAGAAATATGGTGGGAAAGGAGATCCTGTTAGCCATGTTTTTGCTTATACATCCCTATGTAGTGATTTCATCTTTGAAGATAAGCTCTTGGATAAACTATTCCCTAGATCCTTGAAGGACACTACTTTAGAGTGGTTTTCTTCCTTACCAAATAACTCAATTGGTTCATTCAATGAGTTTTTTAATGCCTTCTACAACCACTTCCACATTCATATGGGTCCCAAGATGACCCTAGCTGATTTAGTGACATGCAAAAAAAAGGATGATGAGAAAGTGATTGGTTTCATATCATGCTATCAAATGCTTTATTCACAAATAAACATTAAGATTCTTGATGTCGAACTTCAGTTAATGTTTATTTACAATTTACAAAGCAAGCTCCAAACCAAACTTGAGATGGTGAAATTCCCATCCTTCACACAATTATGTATAAACCTTCATGATTATCAGAATTCAACTTATAGTCATAATGTGAAAAATCCTTCTAGCCGTCCTGAAAGGTCCAAATCTATGCCTCAAAATAATTACCAACCTTTCAAGAAATAAAATAGGGGATTTTTACAACTTAATTCCCATCAACCAAATCAAAAAGTTGATAATCAAGTGGCTGCATAAAGATGAAAAATTCATATGCCTTTGCAGATAGCAATAGAAAATTTACCCCTCTACCTGATACTTTCCATAATATCATGTTGTAGCTCATAGAAAAAAATATTCTTTCTATACCTCTTGTTAGAGCTCTTGATCCTAATAAACCATTACTCACAAACTATAGAACAAATTCTTATTTCCATTACCACCAACAAAATGGACATAATACAAAATATTGTAAGCATCTTCAACATCTTGTGCAATACCTCATTGATTCTAATCATCTTCTAATTGGAGGTGTGAATGATCAAGGTAATAAGTCTATAGCTCTTCCTAACAAAAACTTACAAATATTTACAAATCCAATGTTGAAACACACTATTTCATTTGTCAAAGCTAGTGAAACAAAGAATGATGTGATGAATGTTGACAGAGATGGTGAAAACATAAAAGATGAAAATAAAAAAGAAGCGATTAGAATGGTATCATTTATTGAAGCTAAACCTCGTAAGGGCTCAACCAAAATGCCTCTTCATATTTCTTTCTCACAAAATGACATAATAAAACATGCACCTAATGGTCCTCTTTAGATAGCTAGGAGAATCAATGATAAGCCTACTAATGGGATATTAATTGATCCCATCTGTGTAGAGAATGTGATTACTGAAGAATTCCTATTTGTGTATGAACTTTATCAAGATATATATGACAAAGTGAAAGCATGGATAAAAACACATAATGGTGTTTCTTGTCTTGCAATGGGCTCGATAAATCTCCCTCTAAAAGTTGGACCGAAAAAAATTAAATGTCTTATTCACCATCATCCCATTGTCAAATAAATTTCATGTGAGGTTAAGCTATCCATGGCTTCACTCCATGAATTTCATCCTATTGGTTTTGCATAAGTGTTTAAAGTTTCCTTTTGGAAATGATATCTTTATCGTGTATCATAGTGGCTTTAATCTTGTGTCTTCTTGAGGAAACTTTTCATTCAATTTCTTTTGGCCTGATCCTATTGAACCTATTAGACCTCATGAGGACTACTTTTTCAAATCATATCAAAAGTTTCCTTTTTATTAGACCACGTGAGGACTATTGGATTTCTTTTGGTTTGATCCTATTTAACCTATTAGACCTCGTGAGGACTACTTTTTCATTGGATTTCTTTTGGCCTGATCCTATTGAACCTATTAGACCTCGTGAGGACTACTTTTTCAAATCATATCAAAAGTGTTTAAATTTTCCTTTTGGAAATGGTATATTTACCATGTACCATAGTGGCTTTAATCTTGTGTCTTCTTGAGGGAACTTTTTATTGCACTTCTTTTAGCCTGATCCTATTGAACCTATTAGACCTCGTGAAGACTAATTTTTTAAATCATATCAAAAGTTTAAGGAAAGGTACATAGTAGAATTATCCCTTAGAAACATGCTTCACCCTATGATTGAACCACCTATCCTTCACAAATCAATGATTGAACCAAAATTCCTTCCATATATCGAAGAGAAACCTATGAGAAAAACTCCTACCAATTCCTATAAGAGACCATGAGACAATCAAAATAATCTCGTTGTGCCTCCTAAAGTCAAAAAAGTTTACAAAGATAAAGAGAAAGTGGTTGAACAACCTCCTATGGTTCCTTCTGTTCCTCCCCTAAGGGAAGAAAAGAAACCTATGGTTGAGAAACTCGCTCTTACACAAACCCAAATTGAAAAGAGATTGAAATGAAATCGAAATATTAGAGAGCATAGGCATAGACACCATGTTATTGCTTGCAGTTACAAACTAAAGAAGAAAATAACAACATAGAAAATTAAAATCCTAACTTTCCTAAAGTAGCGCATGATAATTCTATACCCTCGCCGCAACATAAACAAGAACCTTCTAGAGACATTATCATTCAACCTCCTATTGTGATCAATCTAGATGGTGACATTGATATTGTAAAGATTGATGAATGTTGGTGTGAATAAATTTCTTCCACCTAGTTAATTCACTTACTAGGGACTTAGGGGACATATTCACATGTTAAGTTTACTTAGGTCCTAAGATTCTTTCTAGAAGGTGTTAGTTGACATTATTTTTTGTCTTGTCTTTTGACTTGTAACACATGTGACCTAGGTAGTTGTGATAAGTTGTCTCATATCATATGATTAAGATATTTTTCATACTATTATGACATCTTATGTCTCATCTTGGCTATATAACCAATGGCCTCTCACACATTTTAAACAAACTCCATTGATTCTTTTTGCATTCTTTTATAGGAATGCAGTTTATTTTTCTCATATTGATCTTCTAAGTATTTTGTGCTTTCCATAGGCCTTTAGATCTTGGGTGGCTATCTCCGTAGCAAAATCTTACATGGTATCAGAGAAATTTGAGTGCCTTTATTTAGTGTTTTAGGAGATCTTGAGTGCAAATCTTGTATTTTATTGAAGCATTCAATATGCTCTTCTCTTGCATATTTGGATGATCTGGAGAATAAAAAAGGTGTGATAGAAATACCAAATTTTGGGGGGTTCCTTTTTTAGCTTTGTATTGCAAGTGCAGTTTGGGAGCTTGTTGCATCAAATTTGAGCTCACCATTGTATTTGGAGTGTCCGAGAAAGTCAATTTTACCTTTTTTTGTCCTAGTTGGACAATGTAGGCCAAATCTACAAGGGTTTGAAGATTGAAGGTGGTTGGTAGATCTAGGAGGTAGTTACCAATTCAAAGAATTTTTAGCCAAAAAGGATGTTGCTATTGCATCCAAAAGGGCCAAAGACCCTAAGATCAACTGCCAAATAATTGAATTCGAAGCAATTGTCTGTCGAGGCAAAAAAAAATTGCCTAGGGAGTCGTATGGCCCCACAAGTTGTCATAAATATTGACGATACGAAAATAATAATATATAATTTTTATTTTCTATGAATATTTTTTCCCAAAATTTTAATTAAAAATTTTGTAGTCTTTTTAATATTGTAAAAAAAAAATTTAATTTAAAAATAAAAAGCAATTAGGGTACTCAGGGTACTTTGCATAACCATGGTATTATATAGTACTGCAAAGCCTACTACAACTGCAGAAGTAGCCACATGGTAGTAGCTATCTACATCAGCCTAGCCCCACCATAATCAGTGACCTTCAACCAATGGTTGGGTTTCAAAGATTCCAATAGAGATTTTAAAAAATCCAACGAACTTCTATAAATTGGTGATAACAAGAAAATATTTTGTCAGGTCTCCCAAGATTCTATTGTGATTTTGTCAACATTATCGCTTATAGAATATTCCGTTAAAATATTTCATCCATGGGAATATTCTATTACTTTAGACAATATTCTATTTTCATGGGCCATGAGCCATCAATTTTAAGATCATGGTCTACTGATGCCAGTGCCACTTTAGCATTTTCCAAAAAAAAAATTCCCCCCTCACCAATGTAGTTTTCAATTTTGCAGTCCAACTTTTAAGGCCCACACTTGGTCATTCTAACTCCTTTTTCTAAGCATTTTTTTAA
This sequence comes from Sequoia sempervirens, assembly GCA_007258455.2. Classification (NCBI taxonomy): domain Eukaryota; kingdom Viridiplantae; phylum Streptophyta; class Pinopsida; order Cupressales; family Cupressaceae; genus Sequoia; species Sequoia sempervirens. Next base: position 11,552 of record VDFB02146019.1, on the reverse strand, counting down.
TTTGGGCTAATTTTTATTGTTCTATGTGCTAGTGTAGACGGTTTTTAATTTTGATGCACAGACTTTTTATAAAATTCAATTTTTCACAAGTGTTGTTACATCATCCTCCTTTTTGGAACTTTCGGGGCTCTGATTAGGCTCATACAGACTCCTTTTTAGGTGCAATTGTTTTTAAAACTACATATTTTTTTTAGAACTTCATAGTGGTGCTATTATTTTGTATTCATTGTGAAAAAAATGTACTTTCTGCATATAGCCCTATTTGGCTCATTTTAGTAATTGTATTTCATAGATCACAATTTGATCTTTTGCATGTTGATCATAGTTTGATCTTGCCTTACTTTTGAAATTCTGAGCATTGAAATCAAAAGACCACTTAGCTAATTCTTGCAACTGGCAACTGTAATCGCCCTAAGTATAAAGTTCCAAATCATTTGCTTGGGGGGGGGGAGTTGATAGAGTGAATTTGGGGAAGGGGGGGTTGTGTTGTGTGATTTTTCTTTGAGTTCTCTCTTGTGCTCTTTAGATTTCAGCCATGGTTCATCCTCAGTTTCCTCTTTTAACTCCACATAATTGTGCAGCATGGGAAAAAAATTGCCTACCAATTGAGCCTTGTCATACATTGTTTTCTCCTCTAACTGGTAGTCAAATGGGGCTAGTTGCTCCTAATGACATCCAACTAGAGGGTTCTTTTCACAATCATCTACTTCAAGGCATATTTTTTGGTTGGCTTCTTCATCAACATTTCTAGATTTGCATCATGATTTTTGTAGTTATCCTCTTCTAATGTTGTAATCACACTAAAATAAAGTGCCACAATCTTGTTATTTTAGTGTACTATGTCGTATTTAATGCCTTTTTAGATTGATCTATGTATCTAGTGTTAGTTCCTACATACATAGTGAATGCAGTGGCTAGTTACCCATGCATTTTAGTGTGATGGACTAGATACCATATAGACACTTCTATTTTGCAAGAAAACTACCTGTATTCATAAGTTAGGTTCTACATCTAGACACTTGGTACATGTCTCCAAGTTGTGATAGGGATATACCAATCTTTCATGAGAGTGTCTAGTTGATACTCGTGTAGTTTTCTCCTTGGTTATGATCTTATTCCTATTGTAGTTTGGATTCATCTACAATTCTTCATCAACAAATTATGTAGTTACTCATGATTTAACAGTTTCAGCTCAGTCACCAATTATGTTGACATATTTTGTAGTGGTACTTGATTCTTTCTATTAGTGCTTATCATAGTTTGGCATTCTTTTGGAGCAGAATTTGGAGGACTCATCATGATCCTTGGTTTGCTTTACATTAGTCTTCACATTGTTCTACATTGTCTCTTTCTTCAGTTAAGATTGGGGACTCTTGACATTGTGACATTTGAGCTGAGACTCGCCATTGAGGGGGACTCACTTGACCTTCTTCATTATCTCTTATGGGTAGACTTTTTCCTCACTCAAGGTTTTGTCCTTCCCATCTTTTTTAGAGCAGTTTCTTGTTTTTTATCTCTTTTGGGGAGTTTTTTTCCCACAAGTTTTTCTCCTTTTCCCTATTTGTGAGAGGTTGCATTTGTACATGGGTACCTAACATATCCTAGTCACTAGGACCCATCTTTGCATCTTGGTGTCATTTGCATAATAATCTTCTCCCTAAGTTGCACTCAAGGGGGGGTGTTGGTGTGAATAAATGTCTTGTACCTAGTTAATCCACTTACTAGGGACTTAGGGGACATATTCACATGTTAAGTTTACTTAGACCCTAATATTCGTTCTAGAAGGTGTTAGTTGTCAATAGTTGTTATCTTATCTTTTGAATTGTAACACGTGATAAAGTTAGTTGTGATAAGTTAAACTTCTCATAATCTTATGACATCTTATGTCTCGCCTTGACTATATAACCAAGGGTCTCTCACACATTGTAAACCAACTCCATTGATTATTTTTGCATTCATTGATAGGAATACAATTTATTCTTGTCATATTGATCTTCTGAGTATTTTGTGCTTTTCATAGGCCTTTAGATCTTAGGTGGCTATCTCTGTAGGAAAATCTTATAATGGACAAGTGCATAACGAGTTGAATTCATTGTTTTCCTCTTTTATGAGCTTAAATGACAAATCTCTTAAAAAGAGTGTTGAACTTGGTATGTTTCCTAGTTTGACACTTGTTGTTGTCCCTTTGGCTAGTTTTTTTCCTTTCGTAAATATAAATCAAGTTTGGGATGTGGATGGCCTTCTAATAGGTTGACTTGCATGTGCCTTACTAGTCTTTTGCATTGTTTTCGTATTTCCTTATGTGATTGCATGTGTGTAATGTGATCCCTCGTGATGTTTCATTTGATGTATCTCTCTCTCTTTTGTGCATTCTTATATATGTATCTACATTATTCTATATGTTGTAAACATTTTACCTTTTTTTCTTGTCTTGTTTTTTCCTTTTGGGGATGATGCAAGGAATTGAGACATTTAGGTCTTTTTCATGTTGACCCAAAATGATTTTTCTTGATATTCACTCTCTTGTGTCATTATTCAAATTCTTTGGGTATTTGGGGAATGATGACATTTTTGAGCTCTATAACAACATTGTAGCATAGACATACTAACCTCGAATCTATAGATCTCTTATGTATTTTTGGGGGAAACCCCTCCCTCCTTTTTCATGGAATAGCTTTATTTCAGAAATATATGACTTGGCATAGGGTTTTTCGAGGAAAGATCTCATGTCTTAGGAGTGAACATTGGCTACTTTAAAGTGGGGTCATACATCGATGATATCTTTTGACATTTTACATGTTTCATGGTGTGATTTTCTTTTTTCTTGTGATGTGTCCTTTTCTTGGTGGTGTCATTGGGTTTGATGTCCTCCAAGAGTGTGATATTTCTTAGTGTACAACTTTCCTCTTAGTGGTGATGCGACACACTGCATTCCCTAAGTTTCAAATCTTTTAATCTTTACATGTCCTCTCTTGGAGACATTAGACACAATGATCCCTAAGAAGAAGACCTTATAAAAATGAAGCAAAATCCATTTGAACAAAAACCTTTACTAGCATTGTTGTTCATAAGTGCTTGGAATAACACAACTTGATAACCTTGTGAAGCTCAAAACCCTAATTCAAGACCACATAGCATCGCACACCTTGCTTTCCTATGGATCCTTGCCATTTGCATAGGTGCTTAGCATAACACAACTTGTTAAGCATGAAATAGGAATGTGAGTGGCACCCTATCTGAGTTATCAGAGGGATAGCTTTGTTATGGTAAGTACAGTGAGAGCTGACATAGAGGCATGACTTTCTCACTAAGCCACCTTCCTAGGGGATACTCACCTAGTGGATAGCTTGAGTCTCCACTACCCAAAATTGAGCACAACCTAATAGTCTAGATGTGTTCCACATCGCATTGGAAAATCTAGGCTTGATTCTTCTTGTTCTTTGATGTTGTATGATTGTGAACCTTTGTCATTGTTGCATACATAAGTGTCTTGAAAGTCTAATTTAGTGTGATTTTGACGTAAGGCCATACTCTCACTAAAGTGGGGGGAAAATCTAGTAATGCAAATAGTATGCCTTTTTCCTTAGTTTGGGAATAATTAAAATGAACCTAATGTTGCCTTGATTTAGTGTTGTAATGTGTTTCACGCATTCACATTGAGTTTAAGGCCCTTCTAAATTAAATGGACTTAATTGTTCCTTATTTTAGGTGTTGTAAAATGTATCTTTACACTTGCACACTAATCTAGGGCTTTATTAATTAATTGAGGTCAATGTTCCTTAAATGAATCCTTTATTTCAAATCCAAGCCTAATTAATTACAGATTCTGAGGGATAAAACTTGGCATTCATTAATAATATTACACAACTTAATTTTACAAGGTGTGTTTCATAGGTTAGTGACCTAGGACCCATTCTCCACCTATCAAATGGGTCCTCACTAGGTCCTAGGACCCTATTTCCATGTAAAATTTAACATCCCCCAAAGTGTGTCCTAGTTAAGTGTGCTAGGACCCATTCGCCCTATTGCGAATGGGTCCTCACTTGGACCTAGGACCCCCCTTGGGAAATGTTTTTGGCGGTATTTTAATGATTTCAAATCCTAGATCTAATGTTAACCTATGTTATTTGAATTTCAGGATTTAATGTTAGGTTATGTATAAATACAAGGCTATTTCACCTAGTTTCACCTAAGTGGTCCTAGAAATTTTGATTCAAGCATCCTAAGAGTTCACAAGACCATTGATAAAGCATTCAACAATATTTTCTAAGGCATTCAAGGGAAGATTTGAAGAAGAATATTGCAACAATAAAGATTCCAATCATGTCAAATATTTAGTGCATCATGCATGTTGTTTGAGCTAATGTTGTGATGTAGTTCAAAATCAAATCAAACATATTCAAGGTGAACGTGTTTCTAATCAAGGTTCATGATCAAGATCTACATTCATTGAGGCCACTTTATGCTAGTTTGCATATCTATAATCCAAGGTTTCAACTAAGGTTGGGTGATTTGTTACATATTGTTGTTCCTTTATGCATTGTCTCATTTCAAGGTTTAATTACCAAAATGGGGTTTGACCAAGGAAAACCTCTATTCCCTAACAAAATAACATTTTTATATTCTTTGATGTGTGATTGTAGGTTTTAGGTTGAAGATCATTTGGAGAGAAAATTTGCAAAAGTTTCCAAAGTTGTCAAAGTTGTCATGAAGGTTGTCAAATCATGAAAATTGAGCTAGAGGGTTTATTTTTGGGTTTCCAATAGTGCCCAACTAGAATCTAGGAGTGCAAACATTGAAGAACATAACCTAGAAACCATTTTTCCAGAGCCCTGGCTAGGACCTATTCGCCATAGGGCAAATGAGTCCTCAGTGAGGTTTGAAAAAGAACTTTTTGCAACAAGTACATAGCTTTTGACCCTCTTAAAACCTACCTTTTGATTGCTATATCAGTTAGATTTAATTTATGTAACTCATTTTCATAGTATAACCCTCATATTGAATAAAATCATAGTGAAATTAGGTTCATCATTTTGCTAATTCATTTTGGCGAACCTATTTTCTTTCATTTCAAGAAGTAAAAATAAAGGTTAGTTGTGAAAGGTTACTCTTAAATTGAGGGTGTTGATTATGGTGAGATATTTTCTCTTGTTGCAAAAATTACATCCATCATATTTTTTCTTTCTATTGTTATTTCTTATGCTCTATAGGTTGATTAAATGGATGCGAAAATGGATTTCTTCATGGAGATTTGGACCTGAGGATATTTATATGACACATCTAGAGCATTGCATAGTGAAAGGTAAAAGTAATTTGGATATTAAATTGAATATTTTTTTTGTATGCTATCAAATAGAGTCCTAGGATGTGGTACAAAAAAATTGATACATATATATATGTTGAGTTTGGGATTTGAGTGGGGTGGGGCCCCAAAATTTCGATAGTTCTAGTCTCCCATATATATCATAAAGTTTACCAAAGATATATATAGGGGGTCGTGTTGAGTCTAAAAAAATTTGGGATTTGAGCATTCTGAATCATATCACTTTGTCTATTATAAATCTAATAGTGATAATTTCTTATTTATTGCATTATATGTTGATGATATATTATTTATTGGTAAAGGGAAAGGTATGATTTCAAAATTGAAGTCTCAACTTGTTAAACATATTCTTGGGATGGAAATTAGAAGAGGCAGGGCGAACAAAAAGCTATGGCTTGGCCAAATTAAGTATGCCAATTCAATTTTATAGAGATTTAACATGCATGATTGTAAATAATTGTGTTCCTTTTACAGTTTTAATGAAGTTATCTTCTTCAAATTGTCCAACATACCATGAGTAGAGTGCCTTACAAGAGTGAAATTGGGAGCTCAATGTATGTAATGATCTATATAAGACCAAATATTTCCCAAGGAGTGGGAGTTCTTTCCAAATATATGTCTAATCATGGTATAATTCAGCGGAATGCAGTTAAAAGAGTATTTAGATATTTGTGAGCTACCTTAGAGTATTTCTTGTGTTGTCATGGTAATATGGTGGGTGATGGTCATTCCATTGATATTCATGGTTATGTGGATTTAGAATAGGTAGGTGATATTGATAGCAAAAAATATAGTATTGCTTATGTGTTTAGTTTATTTGGTGGTGCAATCAATTGGATGAGTAAGCTACAAACTATGGTTTCTTTTTCCAATATTGAATTTGACTATATGGAAACTATTCATGCATGTAAAGAATCCATTTGGCTTAAGATACTGTGTTGAGATATTGGAATTAAATAAGGTATCTAGTGACAATTTATTGTGATAGTTAGAGTGCAATTTGTGTAGCCAAGAACTTGAAATTTCATGCTAGAACCAAACACTTTGATGTACAATATCATTTTGTTAGAGATATGGTAAAGGATTGTACGGTGAAACTAGTTAAGGTAGATACTTTGATGAATATTGTAGATTCTTTAACTAAGCCTATGGGCATATAGAAGTTCATATGGCATTTAGAGTCTATAAGCCCCATAACTCCTAGCAATTAAATTATGGTGTTGATACTCTTTTTTCTCTTGCAAGGTGTTTCAAAAAAGTGGGAAAATGTTAGGAAAATGGTATCTTAACCTTGCATTTATAGTAATTTTTCATTTGAACACATTGGTATAAATTTTTCCCCAAAGCCTCAAAATGGCTAAATAAGCAAGCTCATAAAGTTTCATCACAAATCCATGTTTGGATTTGAAGATATTACATTTTCATTTTTTAGAGTTTCAAAATCTAATTTGAAGGCCTTAGAGGCATTTTTTGGGCGTCAACATAGATTAAAATGGTTTTTCAATCAAACATGAATCAACATTTATGGCCTCCAAATTTTGGGTCTCCTAAAATAGGAGATGTAAAAATGTGTTGGGCATATAATGAGATGTAATGGGGGAGTTAGACATGGTGGTGTGTTTTTTAACAAAACATAGGCATTTATTATTGGAGGGTGGGTGCATGAAGTTGGGTTACAATTTGGTGGCCAACTTCAAAAAAAAAATTGAAAACTCATAACGTGAGAACATTATAATGTGTTTGTGTTATAATGCAGAAGCATTATAACGCACTTGCATTATGTAAATTTAAAATAAAAATAAAATTGAAAGTGATTCATTTTATGTCGACTGTTCTTTTTCTCTGCCCGCGGCCAAAAATCCTCATTTTCGCACTCGCATTCTAGGAGGAGGGATTGAGCAAAAATCTTCAACAATGGTTGCTATTTCTTTGCAAGGATGGTGCCACGATGACGAAGAGGTGGGAGAGGTAAGTATTGTTTGCTATTTGTTTTGAATTTCTTAGTTTTAGGTTGATTTTGTTAATTTAAGGTTATATTTGATATATAAATTTTTGAATTTGTAGGAGATGCAAATGAACCCGCAAACCCACAAAATCCTCAACAAGAAGAGCAACCAAATCCTGAACAAGAAAATCAACCTCAAAAACAACCTCCTCCACCAATCCCTCAACACCCTCCTGGAACTCAACAAAATTTAATGAGTGAGATTGAGAGCAACAAAAAACAAATTGAGGATTTTATTAGTAGGTTGAGTGATCCAAATGGTTCAACCACAGAAAGAATGACCCTCACAAATTCATTGAAAAATATGTTAAAAAATGTGGATTCAATTAGCAAACAAATAACTGGATGGCAAGATAGGAGGCAGGAAGCTAGGGCATATTATGCAAATAAACTATCATATAAACAAGGATTTAAAAATTACAAAAGGTGATTTGTGCTCATTATTCACTGACCCACACACAAATAAAAATCTTACCCTCAATGCGAAGAGGTTTCCTATTCATTGGTGTCACCACCAAGAGATTAGGAACCATTTTTATGATAGGTGGTACATGGTCTTTGATGACCAACCATGTAACAATTGTGAAGTCCCCTAGTATTTTCTTAGGAAACTATACAGTGAGTTCATATTGAACAAAATCCCAAATTATTTTGATATGAGGGACTTCCAGGGGAGAGGTGGGGGGTCGGCTCAGGATAGGCCCGGTGCACAACCAGATCCTACATGGCAAGGGAGATGAGCTCTCGCTAGGCCACCTCATGAGCACGTTGTTATGCCTTCCATCACGAAGGATAGTGTTGACATAGAGACATTGCAGGAAATCAGCACTTTGACCCAGAGTGTCATCCATCATACTAGCCCTATTCTATAGTGCCATGTAGGGGAGTCTTCGAGCGTGGCCTTTGAACCCATGTGTGTCAATCTTGCGGGGAGACTTGTTCATATGACCCCACTAGCACTCAGGAGGCTGTTGCAGAGGATCCGTATGTAGCTATGGAGATGGAGAGGGTGGCTAACATTTTGCATGATGTGTATGGAATTGATACTTAGGTAAAAGTTAGCATGTTCATTGTATTTAATTTATTAAATTTCAATTTTGAAATGAAAGATTAACTAATTTAGTTTTATGATTTTAATAAAATTGCAGGGTCACAGTGTTAATACTGGATACACCGGCCCTCCACCTACTTATTTCTGCAGTACACCTATCGGCAGGGTATGTAACTAGTAAACAATTATAAATTTATTACATGTTAATAGCATTTTTTTACGAATGGTATTTTAATATGTGATTTTGGATGTTGAATAGGGTAATATTGGAGGTTTTGAGGGAACACCTCCCAGTGCCAGTGGATTTACTCAAACCTTCACGCAGGTAATAGAATAAAGAGTTTAACTAATGAATTTTACTTAATAGATTTGTTTAGTTTATATTCATATCATTCATTATGTTGCATTGCACATCATTCAAACTCAAAGCATTACTTCACATTCCATAACAAATAACTAGATGTTGGTAGATGACAAAATTTCAACTTCAATATATAGTTGTTTAGAAAGTCAACATAAGCAACTTGATGCAATTTCTTCACATGGAGGCATGTTCTTGCAAAGGTGCACCTGCATGACAAACTATGGATGCTTGGAAAAAATCAATGAAACCACAATAGTAAGCAATATCATAGACAAGGCAGTTAGTAGTTTCAAAAAATGCCTCAAAGAAATGCGGTCTCATGGCACGATGGAATTTCATCACCATGAGACCACATATCTTCGAGGAATTTCTTCAAAATGTTCACCACCTTCTCTATGATACCGCATTTTTCATACATGTGCACCAAATCATTTTATCAAACTACTCATGCTTCCTTGTTGTTATGGTTAAAAGCCTAAAATAGGTGCTTTCCAACAAAGTATGGATGCTTCAAAAAATATCTATCAAAGCATAATAGTAATCAATAACTTACCATAGAGAAGGCAATGAACTTTTTGAAAAGATTCCTAAAAGAAATGCATTCTTATGGTGATGGAATCCCATGATGTGATTTTTTTTGTAATGGCATTCCATTACCATGAGACCCCATTTCTTTCGAGGCATTTTTTCAAACAGTTCAAGTTGCCTTCTCTATGCCACCACATTTAACGTACATGTCTATGAAATCATTTAATCAAATGATTCAATGAATTGCTACTATGGGTAAAAGCCTAAAAATACGTCCTTTCAAACAAGATATGGATAGGGAAAATAGTAAGGATGATAATCATAAATATATAGTTTAATAAGTACTCAAATTTTTGTTCATTAGATCTCATACACTATAAGTCATGACGTGGATCGCTATTGTAACTTTTTTGTGATTAAATAATGTTTTTTTTAATTTTCAGATGTTGGTTGTGGAAACACCTCCAAATGTTACAAGGGAAATGGATATTAGTGTTTCATCCGCTATACAATCCTCGATGGCTTTGACAGGGGAAGTATGAGGCAAATTACTAGATTTTAATTTACATTTATTGTTATAGATGTTAGTTTGAGTGAAAAATAAAACCAAATTATTGATTCGTAGTCTAATTTCTATTTGGATGGTTTATATAGGGCTTGATCATGCCTCAGCATTGGAGTGTGAATATTTCCCTCATGGAGAGTGATCATGAGATGGCCATAAGTGATTTTTTTTAAATATATCATTTTTTATAATGTAATTTCTATATATTAATGTCTTTACTTCTTAAATTGTAACAGTTAAAACTTCACCAAGAGCTTAATGCTAGTAGGAGGAGTAGCATGAGCACTCCTTGAGTACAACAAAAATGAGTGACATATCTATCGCCATCTAATCGACCAGCAAAGGGCAAGAGTTTATTTCAAGAGCCTGGAGAGAAATGACTTTTGATTCCAGAGCCCTTTGTTGCATGCCTACATGGTAGTTTTGTACATATTTTGTATTGGATATATTTGACATTGTATGCCTATATGGCATTTTCATAAGCCTATATGGCTATTTTGTACCTATATTTTATACTTATATCAACATATATTGATGTATGCGTACATCACTATTTGGTTAATACAAATATTTTTTATCGATGGTGTCCATATTTGCATGTTATAAATTCATATAAGTATACTTTACAATGTGTGTATTCATTGTAACTTACAATGTGTGTATTCATTGTAACTTACATGTGTTCCAATGTATACTTTGCAACTTAAACATTTTCATGTGTATACCTTGTATTTGTGCATATACTTTGTATTAAGTTGTGTATACCATTTATTCATATGTATACTTCAAGGCATATGTGTTTGTCACTACTTGTGCTTCCCTTATTCACATGTACATGATTGACTTATTCATGTGTATACTTATTAATTGGTTAGCCATAGCATTGATCATTGTTGTCCTTCATGGTTTGTCTTGAATAAATTAATTGATTGATGGTAAACAACTTTATCTAAAATCAAAAAACACGTTTTCAATTGGTATTCTATGAAATGATTGATAAAAAGATTCCAATATATTTAATCCTTTGATTGGAACAACTCAATTAAGCAAAGGATATGTATAATACTTTTCCTTTTAGATTAGCAATGCATGGAAGTTTCAACAAGTATCCTTGATATTACAAAAATATATGTGTTTATACACTTCAATTGTGCACTCACCCTTTGGTTCTTTGAAAGAAAAATCTGCCTATGCCATTGTTAAACTGCACAGGTAAACCAGATTTTGTATTGTGGAGCTATATTAAGCTACCACTCTCAAGACCAATGTAGCAATGATACAAAATAATGTTTGAGACTGTAAGAAGACATCAAAATGGCTAGTGTACTAAAAAAATTCTTATAATTTATGAAGAACACTAATAACTCTACTCAATTGGCTTCTTTTTTTAAAATCATACAAATTGAACCCTAGCATAAATAAACTATGTATATCAAGTTACCACAATTCAAGTTTCAACGATGAATATTTATGATGCATGTTTAAAATGGCAATCAAGTTTATGGTGGTTTTGTTGTTTATATGATCTTATGTAATATTCTAATCCTAATGCATGCTTCTAGGCTGCATATATATTTATATTTTTTTTACATGATTTGTGTACCAATGAACCCAAAACGAACCAAACCCCCCTCCAAAAAAATTTGGCCTAACCGACAAACCAAACCCCTGAACCTAAAAACCTATTCCAACACTTTTCATTTTTCCTACACAAAC
>VDFB02146017.1:0-27282 GCA_007258455.2 Sequoia sempervirens | reverse complement strand
AAATTATGGTTGAAGTCGTTCGTGCAGCCCGCGAGTGAGTTTTAATGGTGGATGAGACATCCACTGGCGGAATTTGATCGACATAAAATCAATTTACTCGTCTCATTTGTATCACAAAGCATCCAAGTATTTCGTGAAAACAGTTTCAGAGCCAAAGGTGAAATTGCGAGCAGCTGCTGCCAGAAATTGGAGTTTGTGCGAAAAAAGCCGTGAGTTAATTTTCTCTGTTCCCCAGTCATTCTGCACCTAAATTTGGGAAAGGGGGGGTCTGCTATGCTTGTCAATGAGTTCATTAAAATATTTTGTTAGGGCTATTGTTTAATCATAAATTGTGAGGAATTGCGGTATTTTTACTTTGTAATTTCCTATCTCTGCTTAGTCATAGCCACTTCAAGTGTAACATTGTAGTGAGGCCCTAGTTTGTCTAAAATGGAACCAAGCAACACTCTGGCCACATTGAGTATTTGAAAATAAAATTGTACGATGATTTCCTAGATCAATTTCCATTATCAACAAATGAGAGAAGGAAAGGGTTGGTGTTGATGTGAGGGAAAATCCTAGGTGAGGGGTTGGTGTGTTATAATTCCAACATTGCTGATGCTAGGGTTCCACTCACAGGCTTAGAAATGTTCAGATTATGGTATGGACAAAGGAATTTGCCTCATCCTTTTTCAAATAGATGGAGGTACGACATGGGAAATTTGGTTGTTCCAAATGTGTTCCCTGATGTGGACTTACTTAGAGCAGTGGCCAAAAGATATGACCCTATCACACTGTAATCGAGATAATGATGGAGGGGTTCTATTGAAAAATTAATGTAGATGTTATCCAACAGACTTTTAATTTGAGTGAGCCAAGTGATAACTTGGTTCCTATTAATCTTGAAGAAATGAAGGAGGAGTATACAAAATTAAAATCTCTTGTTAGGGTTAAGCTGCTTCCACCTCATTTGGTTAAGGCAGGGGATTCACAATTTCACATCAGCCCTAGTGACCAGGAACCCTTCAGATTGAATTGTTTTGGAAAGCCTTTCCTGGCTACTTTCTATTCACTATGTCAGATTTTGGGTTTCAGCCCTGGTGCAGTAATGCCGATTGCATACATGTTCATGGGGGTGCAAATACAACACCCCAACTTCTCTGTAACATATGACTTTGCTTCTTTTTTGGTGGAGAGGATAGATGGTTGACCTGTCAGTTTGGTAATGGTGATACCGGTACTCAATTCTTTTGGTATTCCTGATGCATATGTTCTTGTTTAGGAATGTTGATTTCTTTGTTGAGGAAGATGAACTTAAGGCAACCGCTAATGGAGAAAGATTGCCAGTACAGATATGGGTTACAGATTTGTCCTGTAATAAGGAAAGCACCAGTTATGTGTAATTTGATAATTGTTTTGCTGCAAGATTGAGGGCTAGATTGATGGTAAATATACCTAGGATCCCTTAGAAACTACATTATTTCCTTAGGCCAAAGGAGAGGAAACTAGAATTGAGGGTTTTACATAATCGTGACATTATCCCATATCCAGCCAAGACTGCCCGAGAATATATGGATTTCATGAACCCTCACATCGCCATACAATGTGCCACCAAGACTAGGTTTGGTACAGGGCGGCGGGTGTATTCATGAAGATAACTTAACGAGAAAGGAAGGAACATTATTCTCGATTATACAAAAGAGTGTTTGACTTCATATTTTCAAAGGAGGTCGACACATTTTGACAAATTCTTTGTTGATTACCATTTGAGATTTGGTCTAAGGCAACAACATGATCCTGAAGGTTTCTTTTCTCTTTTCAGACAAAGAATAAAAGGTGGCAAATTTGCACATGAGTTCAATTTCCCTGAGGACCTAATCAAGAATGAATTTGATTTAAATAGACAGGAATTGAACAAGGAAAAGTGGATAGCTTTTAGTAAGCTACTAGATATTGTGCATGAAATGGATCCGACGTATGATCCATTGATGGAATTCACTCCATACCACAAGAGAATTGATTTTTTAATGAAGAATTTCAAGGAGATAATGGACACCTTGAGAACCAAAAAGATAAATTTAAGGCTAAGTCTGGATATGCAAGGACAAAGTGATATGCCAATTGAAACAAGGCTAGTATGTCAGCCTACAAAAAGGCAGCCCATCTATAGAAGGAAAAGGGATACTGGCAGTGATGAGGAAGAAGTAGACAAAAAGGGAAGAAAAATAATGAAGGCACCTACCACTCAAAAAGTCCAAAATCTGTGCTACTTGGGGCTACCAAAATCATTGAATTAAACTTTCACCAGCGCAATTTCATCACCAGTCACTTGTTAAGCCTTAAGAGGCAAGAACCTATCACCTACCCAAGGATCCTTCACAGATGAAATTATTGTTATTGGATCAAGACATGCAAAGTTATATGTCAGTCCTCCTAGGTTAGCTGAATTCATTCCCATCCGATTTGACATGAAGGGTAAGAGGCAGATGCAAGAATGGAGGCTTGCAAGGAGTTCTTAGATGACAATGCATTTGTAAAGACTCGTATTCTTGCAATTGGCATGGAGGATGAAATTTGAGGAATATCAAAATAAATGCAAGGAGAAAAGAGAAATAAGGCCTGACAGGTCAGATCAGGAGAATGATGAAGAAGTGAAAGCTGAACTAATGGAAGAGTTCAAAAACATCACTCCTAAAGAAGGAAGAAAACTAGTGAATCAGGCTGGTGTTTTGATTTTTCCTGAATGGGACATCGCAGATGCAGTGGCTTTCAGTGCCATTATGAAGTCCAAAAATCCTTTTCAAGATTCTGAAGAAGTTAAGGCAGCATTACAAAACTCTGCCTTCAGTGAAGAATATGAGACCTTGGCAATTTGGACATTGGCTCCACAAGGAAGAAAGCCATACATTGTTGATATTAATCCAAATTTCAAAGGAGGATTAATAATAAAGAGGGCTTTAGAGACTACAACAACCGAAGCCACTAGTTTAACTGTGAATGTGGCCAAGTTGGCCCAAAAGACTGCTAAAAGGGAGGAGGCTGGAAGAAAGAGAATAATGGAGAAGTATAACATTTTAATTGAAGAATATAGTAAAATGCAACGGAGGAATGTTGAGCTGCAAACTGAAGTAGAAAGATTCAAGTATAGACATACTGGGGAAACATCCAATGCTCTAGGAACCAACACATCACCTCCCACAGCAGGGTCAATGCCTCCTACTTCTCTAAATGTTTCTACACTAGGGTCTCCCATTCAAAATCCTGCTTTTACCCCTCCTCTAGAACAAGTCGATGAACAAACAGAGTGCTCTATTGATCCAACAAAGAGGCAGCTCATGCAGTAAATTGATCAATTACAAACATCACTAAGGGTAAAAGAGGAAGGTTTTCTTTCAAAAAAAAAAGAAATTGTTACTCTTGTTTTGGAGCATTTAAATGAAAAGGTGTATAATAAACTTCCCTCTATACATTCTTTGTATTCTTTTCTATCTGAAGCAAAAAATAATATTGATAGGGATCAGGGGATAGTGATTCCAATAATTCAAAATTGCATCCCTAGGGAAAATAATCTAGATGTTATGACTAAAGCCTCAAGGTTTGATGCAAATAACATGCCCCAATCATTGAAGCCTACTTATATATTAGTTAAATCATTGCAAAGTTTTCAGACCTTACTAGATGATCTTAGTAGGAAGATTAGGGAGTTGGTAAAGAACTTCAATGATTGGGGTAACACACTGTTACCTGATATAAATGATGAGTAGGGGGAAATCATAACACTCCAACAATGGTAGGATCAAGCAAGTAAAGTCATCAATAATCAAATTAAAATAATTTGTGATGACTCAGATTATGATTTGTTGGTAAATTGTATGGATAAGATTATTGGTACCCGCTCATTTTTTGAATCTTTTGAAAGAGATGCTAATCAAGTAGCGCTAAAGTATTTTCCTTATAGTACAAAGGTAAAAGAGGTGATTGATTTTGACTGGCCAATTGACGAAGAATACCAGAGGTGGGTGGATAAGTATTTGAATGATGATGAGTAAAAAGAGTGGGCTACCGACAGGTGGAAAATCAGATGCTGCGGTTACAACGTTTCCAGTTTTGTATGGATGACTTTCTTGGCGTGGGTTTTGTGTGGTTTTTTGTTATTGCATCAACCTTCCTCCGTCGACATGAGGAACGAGAATATGCTCCAGAATGATTGCTGTTGTAATGATTTTTGAACAAGAATATTTTTCAAGGTGGTGGCTGTTGTAACAAATTTTGGAATATCACCAGGTGCTCCAATTGACTGGTGATAGGTGTACTTTCTGGCCCGGTGCTTGTTTGCTCCTTCATTTTCTATAAGAAGGATTTCAAGGCCAGAAGTACTGGTTAGCAAGTTAGATAACTTTTGTCGAGTCTAGATGAAGTTGCAGAGCGAATTTTAAAGTTTGATGGTTTTAGAGAAATGCAATTTAGGTTTTGAGTCATTATGTAACAGGTTTTGAGTTCATAGAGATTTAATATTGTATAACAGTACTAGCATTTGAGTTGAAATGAAAATTCAAGCTCATGTCTCTCCATTGTACATGCATATCTAAACTTTGAATGAAATAACTAAGGGTTGTTTTATCCATCTCACTATTGTGGTGTGTATGATTCTATTTTAGCTTAATTCAAGGAACTAATCAAAATGCTTGAATGGGATTATAGGCTGATATGTGTTGTATAAGGATTTGATAAGTAGCTCAAGTTAGAATGCATACTGATGAAAATGTAATGCAATATTGTCAGGGATCTTATATGTGATGTATTAAATTTGTTATAAACCTCTAGATGCTTATGAATTTGACTCCTGCAATGGATATATGGCACTGATCTAAGTTGTAATTATTAGTGTAGTTCATTATTTGTTTTTCTTTGCCTAGAGCTTGCTACAAATTGCAAATCATTGACTATATTATACAATGGACTGTGTTTCCGATAGTTGATATTGTCTTAACAACCAATTCTAGTTGATATCTATCGTGTTGAGCTATTATGAGATCATCTCGCTATTGTTAGTCGTTATTTATAATAATGGTGCGTAGGTTGTAAACACATTAAGGATCACCCTCCTGTCTTGCAGAGCCCA
This sequence comes from Sequoia sempervirens, assembly GCA_007258455.2. Taxonomy (NCBI): domain Eukaryota; kingdom Viridiplantae; phylum Streptophyta; class Pinopsida; order Cupressales; family Cupressaceae; genus Sequoia; species Sequoia sempervirens. The sequence continues at coordinate 22,181 of VDFB02146017.1, read as the reverse complement.
AAGTGTAATGAGTTTTTGTGTCCCTACCGCCTGGTCCGTGTCCTTCGAGTCGCCTTCGATTGGAATTGGCAATTCCATAGGTATATTAGAAGACAAACCTGGTTACATTGTAAAAAGAACCAACATACACGTCAACCACTGAACAACCACCTCTACAACTGACTTTTTAATCTTTTATGATCATATGAAACATAAAACACACTAATTTCAAGGTTGTTAACATCACTATTGAAATGTTTTAATTTTTTGACCTTTCAAACATTAAAAGTACATCATTAAATCAATCATGTAATGGCATAAAAATTAAAAACATCATGAATTAATTATGTAACCACATGTCAAATATAATTCTATCAAGAAATTAATATCAAATAGATAATATAATGAAGTAACTTATACATTTCAATGTCATTGGATCTTCTTCTTCACTCAACTTTGTTTACATCATCTCGATCTAGATTCGAGATTGTAAGGATTGGTCATATCATCATCATCATCATCAATAGTCAGCTTCTTTATAATGTCATCATCCACATGAATGCCATCTCATGAACATTAACTCCTACATCATCATCATCTAGTTCCTCCTTAACATCTTCATCAGACATCATCAACCAACCGCTGACCCCCATCATCATCTACATCATCTTCTAGTTCTTTGGTATCTTCTTCTTCCACCACATTATACTCTTACCAAATTTCCGACTATGTCTAACAACAATGACCAACCCGGTTTACCTGGAACCTCTGAGTAAAATATCTGCTCACATTGGCTTGGAAGAACATAAGGCTCATTTCCAGCTCACTCGATCAACCTTGTAGTAACCATGGTAAATCCATTATCATGTTCAATAATAGTTCTCTAAGGATCATTTTCATTCAATCATAGCCTATACCATAGGACGACGAACAAAAATTACCCTTGAAGGACTTGAAGTCACATCACATATCATCTTAAAATCCATAGCATTTTCGAGACTTTTTGGATGTATGTCATCAGATGAAACATTAGTCACCAAAGATCGTGAAGTATACTGTAATCACAAGTTTTCTTCATATCATCCAAAATTTTGATTCAAAATTTATGATCATTGCACCACATAGCCTTGTGGTGTTTCACTTGCAATATGTCAAACATGTAAAAATTATTGCAATATCGTCATTTGATAAACATATTTATTCTTGGCCAAATGTATTTAAAGAAAACAATCCCAAGATATGGCATCAATATACTTGCAAATAATTAAATAATATGGGTGATTAATATATTTATACGTACTTGTTTATCTCTTAAACCATATGCTAAATCAATTTCCTTGTGTAACATTGGAATCTCCATTACGATGAGCTTCTTTAACCAATGAAGTGACAACTTCCCATGTTAATGCATGACCAGTTTGTTGACATTGTTCAATCCATACCATCATCGAATCAAGATTGTTGGCAATGTACAAATGTAGTGCATTCCACTCTTGACCAATTGTACCAAAAAAATTGAAATTCACAAATGACGTATAATTAGTTAAATACCACAATATACGACCTTAATTTATAATTGATGTATATTGAAGATTAAAAATTAAATAAGCACAATATACATAAAAACCATATGTAAAATGTATTCCAATTAATCTCCATGACCATCTTATAATTACCTCTCACTTTCCTCAATCTACCTTTCCCCATCAGGTACTCCCCTTCGAATTGGTTAATGGAGTTGGGATCCCAAATGCGATCTACATGGATCTTTGCTGCAACTTAGGAAGATATTCACTAATGTACACCATGGTCTGGTATACCATATATCCCTCCACCATAGAACCCTCAGGATGTGCTCCTTGTCTAACCAAAGCCTTCAAAAATTTCAAGTGCCTTTCAACCATCCACATTGACTTTGTGTGTACAGGTCCACACAATTCAATCTCCTCAACTTGGTGTATGAGGTAGTGTTCTTGTGCATTGAAAAATGTTGAAGGTGGAAAATTTTGCATTTCACACATTAGATGAGGTTCCAATAATTTATATCTTCTTATGGATTTCTTTAGATGATAGCCACTCCATAAGGATTCGCATAAATATATTAACGATATTTAAAAAAATACACAATATATATATCAAGTAAAAAAAATGGCAATTATAAGATGTATACAATCTAATTGAACAAATCTCGATACTTACCTCATGTATTTCCCAAGATCATATATAACTTGCTTGACATTGTTGTCAAAGTTGTCTGGGAGAGATAGAGGTAGAACATACTGCAACAATTATAAAATGATCTTTTCATTATTTTTCCAAAAGTTGTAAACACAATACACTGAAAAGTACATGCACTATACAAGAGTATATAATATACCAGAATAATTACCTTAATGAAGGTATGCCAATCATGCGTTTTCATCTCTGACCCGTATTCACCTTTCTTTGTTATTATATTGTTTGTGTTCACAACTCGTGGGAAATCAATTTTGTATGACTTTTATAGCATTGCTTTGCTGCTCTGTTAATAACCAAGGAAGGGCACTTATATTAATTTTGTCTCCATCACTATTCAATTGAATGACATTTTTCATTGCATGATTGGCTTTTTGAATGTCACTACAAATTTTGACAATTTTTTCTTTCTCATGCCTTCCATCCAATATTTTCCATAACGTTTATGTTATATTCTTTCCGATATGCATTGTATCAAACAAATGCACAATTTGTAGCTGCTCATAGTAGGGAAACCTACTAAATTGTCTGCGATAATTTTTCAATCCCCGTGGAAGTCAGCCATTAATGCCTTGACGACCTTCATGAAGCATATAAGTTAAACAAATTAATGTTCCATAATCATTGTCAATTACAACATGAGTAAAACACAACACAATATAAAAAATATAAATTCAAAACATATCATATATGATAGATAAAACAATTGATCCATGTATAACTCAAGACTTATTAATTTATTATATTCCAACTTCCCATAGGTGAGGTGTGACATTCTTCGAGTTTTGATGTAGTCTCCTTTCCCATTGAAAAGATGTTTTCAAAGAGTCTGATACTTATGATTTATGATGAAGTGCTCTATACCATCAAAATCATTTCCTAAACTTTGTTGAACGACTAGATTTCATCTTTGGACCACAAATTGCCATGCAAATTTTCCCTTTGTTTGAAGACCAAGTAAGATGATATATAATTGACTAAAGTTATTTCCCCAATTTTTATAATTATATATAATGAATAATGGTTTTAAAACATTCATGATATCTACTTCATCAAATTAAATATTGTTAAAGTGCAATCGAACGTTATAACATACCACAAAAATGTGTTAGCCCTGGGGCATCATGAATTGTCCATACAAGCATTGCATGGAATTGAAATTGTCTTTGTCCTATTGGTCCGGAGACGTCATACATAGTGACGCCATTCCATAACTTTAGTAACTCGTCGATAAGAGGCTCGATATATACATTCATATCTTTAACTTGGTACTTACCTAGTTGAATGAACATAAACATTACATAATTATTATAACCATTTTACTGCAATATATATAAATTAATGTATATGACTATTGAATGAAAAAAATATAAGTCATTATGCAACAAATAAGACAAATGAGATGCTACTATGTTAAATAAAATTGATGTAAACAAATACCTGGAACAATCATTGACAACATTATGTGCTCCCTCTTTATTGACATCCATGGACGAATGTTATTGTTGATAACAAAAACATGCCACACCGAGTAAATAGATCTCATCTCTCCAAATGGATTGACACCGTCCGCTCCTAATGAAAGCTTGAGATTACGAGGTTCTTCTCGAAAGTGTGGCTATTTTTCCTCCATGTTCCTAAATGCAGAACCATCCTAGGCATTTAAGAATGTCATCTCCACTTCTATTCCATGCATGGTAATCCATCAATTGTGCTAAGATTTCGCACCTAAATAATCGTTGCATATGTGGAATAATGAGAATATAACAAAGAACCTTGTGAGGCACCTTGTTTGTTACTTGATCTGTTCGATATCTACTGATATGAGATTCCGGGCATTCTGTTGCAAATTCCTATTGTTTATGATATATAATATGATCATTGGGACATGCATCTATTGTTTGATACTCCATTCCGATATCTTTCATAATGCCAAATAAATCTCGGTATGAGCGAGGTAAAATATTTGATGGTGGTAACAAAAATTCACCAATCAATCTACAACAAAAAATAATTTGTTCATATAAAGAGTATTAATGGTACATATTTCATCCTTTATTTACTAGTGATGAACTAAAAACAATTAAAATAGATAAAAAAATATGACATATATGACATACCTTAACATCCGTGAGATTGCTATGTTTGATAAACCATTCATAACCTTAAAGTTCAACAACAACAATAACAACAGAGAAGAGTTGTTTCGTAGCCTTCAAAGGGCCTCATATGCCTTGTCAAGTATAGGTAAATCATGAACATCATCAAAGTCATCTTGATCATCATGATCACCTCCGCCACTAAATGTGGCATGGATCAATCTGCATATCATCTCTTCAATTGTGTTTTCCGCACATGATCATCTTCTTCCATAGGATCATTAACTCATCTTCGATATTCACAGCTCCATGTTCATCCACTTGCAAAACCACATTCTCAGGGCGTGATAATCCATATCATCTGCCCTAGGGTGCCCCACCTTTATAATAATGATAGACACAAATAAACCATGATCATGATCAAGTGATTATATATATATATATATTATATATATATATAAAATGTTAAAACAATATAAACATTTACAAATTCAATCAATATAAACACATATAATGAACAACTTACCAATGGAACGATAATCATGCCCCTTCAATGACCATGTTGCCTACAATGTTTCTCACCAAGCAGATTAAAAATCTTTCGTCTTTAAGCCCTTGCAATTATTGCAAGGACAATAACATTTCCCATCACCCTTTCTTTTCAATCTAGCCCACAATCTATCAAGTGTCTCTTCATTTTGTTCTGGACTAATATTATCTGACATGATTTTTCTTTGCCAAGCTTGACTATTTAGATCTTCAAAAAATATCAAACTCACACTCCAATAATTTTTATTCATAGACATGTAACATAGTCTAATAATTATGATATTTTACACCAAAATTTTTTGGCATGCAACCACCCCTGCAAAAGAGAAGATAGTCTGAAGTTAATGACCCCAAAAAACACTTTACAATGCTAATTCCAAAACTTATTAAATTCTGATTTTACTATGATTTCCAACCGTTAAGACTCCTAAAATAATATTGAAATTGATCACAAAATTCCTACAACAATGGAGGTAGTGACCTAGTAAGATCAAGTGACCCATTCCTAAGGAGCAACAAGTGGAATCATCATTGCTAATGTCAATACGGATTTATCCTTTTAGTTAAAGATGCAATGTGTCACTTCTTATGACGAGCTTATCCCTAGGGCCCTCAACATTGAGAGAGCCCTAATAAAAAACAACAGAAGCATTGGTAAGAGCATGATTAGGGTACAAACCCTAGGCCTCCGTAGAAACATAAACAATAACTATAGCGGATTAGTGAGGTTGCAATACCAGAAAGATTGAGACATTGTAGGTAATAACAACATCTTGCAATCTAAAGATTGTAGCCAATAACAAGCACACTATGTAGCTTACTGACATTTGTAAATGCAATCTACGGTAAGAAGAATGACAGTCACTTGAGATGTGACAGTCAAAAATAGGCTAAGCAGTGACAAGATAATAAAGCTCAAACCTTGCATAGTAAAGTGGAGATTTTAACAGTGAGTTTCCTTACCCCCTTGCTGACCTTAAGGGTTTTTAAATGCTTTTGGTAGTGTTAGACAAGGAAAATGCAATCAGGGAATGACTGTCCAAATGAAGTAACAGTGGTAATCATAGGTTCAATGTTTCTTCTTAGCCATTAATGTATAATGGAGGTAGTGGATTGCATGTTTAAGCAGTGTTTTGAGACTCACCAAAGATGGGAAATAGTGAATAATACCTTGTGGACTGTGAAGTAGTGTCAATAAGGTTGAAGGATCTTAAGAACTACAATACCATGAAACAATGAGTCCCGTAGTAAGTAGGTAGTCTATAGGGCATAGTTTGATTTTATAGAAGGATGCTCATGAAAGGAATCTTCAAGTGATAGTGAGTGAGCTGTTTGAGATTGCAGCTGAGGGTGCAATACCCAGTCTTAAAGGAAGTTAGCAAAGCAGTAAATGTGCAAGAAAATCGAATTGTACACAACAAACAATTCACAATGTTATCTTCCATAATGCCTTGAGTTTGAAGACAAAAATCTCATTGTATCTTCATGATGAAAGTGGTGACCTTAATGGTCAATCACTGGCAACCATGATTTTAAAACATGCTATTGTGCTTATGGAGGTAACATTTTAAGCAAGGCAGTGAGTGGTGGTTTGGAACAATGGCAGGTATGAAGGACTTGCTTTATATGCATACTATGCAGTCTAGCTTAAGACAGTTCTTAGAAGAGATTGAAGGTGGATTATGGAACTCAAGGGTTACCATGAAAAGGATTAAAGCAAAGACTGAGATCTATTTAAAATCCACTCATGAAGATATTAAAGATGTCACATGCAAAACCTAGTAGCTAGAGTAATGAATACAATGCCAAAGAGGATAGTGTGCTAGGCAGATTTAGGAGATCTCCACATTATCTAATTACAGGGAAATACATCATTTATTTATTTTTTTAATTAAAAGAAATCATTCTAAACCCTATATAGGATACATTGATACTTAAAAGCCTCTGAAGGAATTTTAGATTATGCAAATATATGTCAAGTAACATTCATAAGGTTTAGAAAATCTTGATCACTCTCTAGAATAGCCCATTAAACATGGGTTGTGCTTGAATGCACTACATAATTGATATAACACAACCACTCTGCATATCAACCAGAGTTATAGGCTCTTTATTGCAGCAAGAGGTAATCACTCTTCGATCATGCTATAATTACATCCTATCCTATTAAACTTGGGACAACCTGAATGCACCCAATGATGATTGACACCTACATTATACAACCTAAATTAACTACATTATATGAGTGCCTCCATTTCTATCACAACATAGCCACATTAAACTTTGGCCACACATGAATGCATCCTGTATTTGTTATAGCACAACTGTGCACATGACCAATATAGTTATGGATCACATAATTACAGTCACAAGAATCTGTTTCCTTGTGATCTTATGGTGATTCCACACAACAAAACTGGACATGAAATTCTCAAAACCCTTAACCTCTAAAAATGAAATCTGATGAGATGTTGCTTTAAAATATGATTTTCAAACCTGGAACTACAAATCTGACTTCACAACTGAATTCTGCAAAAGACAATGACTACCCTCAACTGGCGATATCTTCTTGAATTTTTTCTGATTTTTCCCAAGAAAATCGTCCTTAGTTCTCCACAAACTGTCTCAAGTAGAGAAAAACACTGTCGCAATAAATCAGGCACCAAATCAGTTTTCTTTATGTCGGCCACAATTTGATTTTTTTAAATTTTTCATGTTTGTCAAAAATTTGACGAAAATAATAGCTGACATTTCGACGAACCCCAGGTTCGTCGAAATTTCGACGAACGTCGAGGATAAACTTTCAAAAAATTGGAAATTACACATCAAATTTTACAAGCACCCGATGAACATCGAATTTTACATATTTCGTCAGACAGATTTGTCGTATTTTGCAGTCAAATGTATTAGTGTTCCTCTATCGCTCATCACAAATTGGTTGTAAACTTGGAGTTATAAAGTGTCAATGAGAAATGTGGTTCTATGTTCTAATGTTCCATTGTTGATTTGAATTACTCTTGTTGGTGATATTTCCTTTTCCTTTTATTTTGAAATGGGTACACGTGACTTGATCTTGTTCCATCACAACTTCTCTCCCATTGCTGATATAATCCTGACATTGATACACAAATAAGTGATGTGCAATGGGAAATGAATATAACCAAAGGAGAACCCTAATCCAATAACTGATATCTTATCACACAGATGTTCACATTGTTGATAGGACTCGTGAAAGAAGAAATGTATCAATGATGAGTGATGGTCTCCAAACAAGATTTGACTAAGGTAAATAAGAGGCAATGTGGCAGCATCCTATGGGTAGTGTTTAAATAAAAAAGGAAAGTGGTAAGGTGAAAGGAGAGCCACTGATATGGTTTTAAAACAAGGTGGTCAATGAATAGTGTTTAAACTCAAACAACTAAGTGTTAGCTCACTCGTGTGAGATTTCTTTCAGCCATTAATGGTGGTTTGCTCTATTCTCTAGCCATAAAGAAGGTAATTGGCTTGATTTTATCACACTTTCAATCACTATAGAGAAAAAAAAGTTAATCAAAGTTCAAGGAGACAACATGAGGAGCTCCAACAAATAGTTGCAGAGGCATTAGCAATGAATTTTCACCTGGGTAAGCAATCTTCCCATTTTTTTCTTGCTAAATTGCATTGAATTGAGCTAGTCTAGGAAGTAAGAAGGAGTTTCAAAGATCAATGTACTTAGGTTTTATTGGAGTTTTCACATTGTGAATTTTCAATTGGGTAAATAAGGATTGCATAAGGTCTAGGAGGGTTTTGTTTTGCAATTTTTTGTTTAAGAATTAAAACCTGGTAGGTCTTTCTATGAATTGAAAGTTGTAAACCCTAGCCTTGTTGCATTATATAAAATGAGTGAACCCGAGCCTAGTGGGTCTAGTATCAGAATCAAGAGAAAACCAAAGTAGAAAAGGGATAAGAGACCCAAAACTAAGGATGTTACATCTAAACCCTAGCTAATTACACTCGAGGGCCCTAAACCTACACCGAAGGTACCGAAAGCACCTGTAAAGATTAAATATGAGAAGAGAACTCATGAAAGATTCATGGAAGGTATAGCCGAGGATGTGAAAGAGGGAGGGTCACAAATTGGCAAGAGATATGATTAGAGGAATATTTTTCTTGCAAGACATAGAAAATGTGGTAAGGGATTTAGTCCTATGGACTTGGAGCCTTTTGAGTGCAAATAATTTTTCAATTATTTTAAGAACATTGATTACTATTGGAATCAAGTCTTTGGCCACAATTTTGATGCAAGAATAACTCTAGACCTGTTAGTTTTTATGGTTGACATACAAAATTGGAATCCAAATAGGGGTTTTAATTATGCTACCTATATTATAGAAGAAATGCATAAGGGGCTCATTACTTTGAAGATAGGAAATATCCAATTGGCCTTCTATAATTACTCTTTATTGATGCACATGCTCTTGTATGCTGGATAAGAAAAATGGAAGAAGAAGATCAATTTGAGGTAGCTGGATGATGAGAATAACCCTTTGCCAGTCCAAATGTGGACACATATTTGGGATCAAAATTGTCTGAATTCAAACTATTTGTTGTTCTACAATGTCATTAAATGTATGGAATCTTAGAGATTTTGGGTGTTCCACCGATTTACAGATTGTCAAAATTAATCAAGGTTATCATGCACCCTAAGGATGTAGAAGGGTCACTAGATAAGGATAATTGGGATGATTGGTTCCTACACTCAAAGTATACATTAATCAGGGCCTATGGAGCTAAGGTGGTGTTAGAACACAATAGCCTACTGAGAAGCGGGGTGAATCAATAGATGCTTACCTCGGGATACTTCACCATGATCTAATCCTTTGTTAGGGTTCAAGATATCTTCTTCAACATCCTCTAGTTGCATTGAGTGACACAACATTAATTTCTAGTGTAGAGAAATTTTCTTCATTCCCTCTTTGCCAAACCCTAAGATCGGATATGCAATTATTTTTTTCTACTGATCATTCAATCTAATCTCAATCCTTGTCTCTATGGTTATCTGTGCTACTACTCTATGCATCACATCTCATTACATTTGTCGCTGAGGCAGTAGAGCATTTAATTTTTGTCTCCATGTTAGTTTGTAGATGAAACCTTGTTTACATGGAATTAGTCGTTCATTATCACCTCATTCAAAACTAGACCGTTGATCTCCTATCATCACACCACAATCCTGCATTCTCTATTCATCTTAGCACCTTTAAGACCCAACCATTCAAGAAACGGTCTTCAAATCTCCATCATTGATTACAATGACTGATTAAATACAAATTTTGCAACAAGGATACAAAATCATCGAATAATCAACTGCCATGTGTCATCATTTTATTCACCTCCCATATGCATATCATCCTTACTTTATCGGGTTGCACCATCAAAATTACATTATTCCATTTCCATATTGTAGAGACGAGGTTTATAGTCCTGATGATATTACTTTGTTTGCTCGATGAAGGTTTTCATTGGTACATCGAAGGGACAACCATGTAACTCCCTTCAAAAAGAGGGAGTCACACTAATATGACATACCATAGTGTTCAAGTGGTCCCTACTACCACATATCAACTGGCATAGATTGCATCCACCAATTCTTGCTTCCTCACAGGTCTTGCACAGGCACCACTAAATTCTTAGTAGGCATGCGGGCAACTGTCACATGTACACTTCTGACATCACCAACAATCCGCCAAAGTTGTTGACTTCACTCATCACCAGATCAAAGGGACAATGATGTAACTCCATTCAAAATGACTAAGTCACTTCAATGAGATTAAGTTTCTCCTTATCACTCCATCAAAGAGAGTCCTTCCAAACTCTTGTTGAAATATTAGTGTCTTGCCGATGAGATTTTTATTGTTTTATCAAAGGGACTACAAGACAAGTCCCACCAAAAATTACTTGTCATGTTGATGAAACTTAACTCACTTTCTACATCATTGTGTCAAAGGGATTCCTTCCAAACTCCTACAAAAATTCACCTTTCACTCTGACAGGGTCCCATCAGGATGTCGAAGGGACTAGACATAGGGTCTCACCAAACATCACCAGTCTCTCTGATCAGATGCCTTTTCATCATCACCTTCTTCTATACCTTCACCCTCGTCAATGTAATCAACTACTACCACTTGTTCATCTCTCAACTGTCAGGGAATGGGGATCCCACATTTTTCATGCCAAAGCAACAAACTCACCATCAATCTACGAAGACCGAACGACACATAGGATCATTGAAAGTCAGGGTTTGAACATACTTCATACCTTTACACATGCCTTGCACTAAGATGCAAACCTCCCTCTTGATCCACAAACTCGAAATCCTTTTTGGGGGTAGGGGTTTGTAGTTTCTACATACTCCATACTCCATTCCTTTGAATACACAGGTAAGATGTATACGTGACATTTGAAGTTTCAAATGCACTAAACTTAGTGGATTTTACGTCATCACTTTAGGGACTCGATAATAGATATGACTGAGGCCTAATTCCTGGAACCTTGGAGGTATAGTAAAAAAGGACTAACTCCAAACACCTTTCCTTCCTCATTATGTGACATAATATAAGCTCGAAACCAAGGCCCGAACTTTTGCAATTTCTTGAACACTTGCATAGCACAACTCCAACCTTTGACATCAATGATACTTTTACATTAATGCCAACATCCTCTTTTTCTAGATCAAGTGCATCTCACTTTTGATCCTCTTTTATCATGCCAATAATCTCCCTTTCATGATTTCACCTTTTGACATCAATGACAACAATATGCTAATAATATCCCCCTTTTTCATTGATGGAAAAAATAAATGCTCATACTAGTTTGCAGAAATATTCTAATACTAATTTAAATCAATTGAAATCTGTAACATTAGATCTTTGTGCCAATTAGGATTTCTAAGCAATTTATGCACTTTTCTCATTCTTTGATCACATTTCTCTATCTTTCTCACTATGCTTTGTGCTCATATGTCTCCCCTTGCTGACAATCTATAGCATGCTAGTGAGCATTTCTTCATATTTCTCCCCCCTTTGACATAAATGGCAAAGGGAAGACTCCCCCAAACACTATACTCCCCCTTTGATAAGCAATTCAAAGAGAAAGTGGGAATCTTGGATTATCAACCATCAAGTCGTTCAAAATTTGTAAAACCATTTGTACTTGACTTGATCTATCCTTTTCAATTCCAAGGATGAATGGAGTAAAAATGAAGCTCCCCTGGATTTATGCCCTATCACTAGTGACTAGTAATATGATGTGGGAGCAATGACTCCCAACTTCTACCTCAGATACTCAAATTGGTCCTTGGGAAGAGGCTTGGTCAAAATGTCAACTACCTATTATTTGTTTAGAACATACTCCGTGTTGACCTCCTTATCTACAACCTTCTCTCTTATGAAGTGATATATAATAGATATGTACTTTGCTCTAGAGTGCATCATTTGATTCTTTGATATGTTTATGGCACTTGAATTATCACAAAGAATTGAGATAGGTTCTTTGTACTCCACCTTGATGTCCTTGAGTGTTTGCTTCATCCATAAGACTTGAGTAAAACATGTTGTTTCTACATACTTTGCTTCTAGAGTGGAAAGAGTAACTAATTCTTGCTTCTTTCTCATCTAGGAGACTAATTGGTTTCCCAAAAAGAATGCTCCTCCATTGGTGCTTTTCCTGTCATCTACACTTCCTGCCCAATCAACATTTGTATATGTTATTAAGGAAAAATCCTTGCTCTTGGGGTACCACAGTCCATAGTCAATAGTACTCTTGATGTATTTGAAAATTCTTTTCACTATGTTTACATGTGACTCTCTTGGTGCAGTCTGAAATCTTGCAACTAAACATACTGCTTGCATAATATCTAGCCTTGATGTAGTTAAGTATAAAAAGGTTCCTATCATTGATGTATACATTGTCTAACTTTCCTCTGGTGATTCATCTGATTTACACAATTTGTAGCAAGTTATCATGGCTCGGGTACTAATTGGTCTACAGTTTTCCATGCCAAATTTCTTGAGCATCTCCTTAGCATACATAGTTTGAGATATAAATATCCCATTAGTAGTTTGTACAATTTATAATCCAAGGAAAAATTACAACTCACATAGCATTGACATCTCAAATTCATATTACATGTGTGTAACAAATATTTTACAGATTTTATCATCGTTACCTCAAAAAATGATATCATCAACATACACAACAACAATAATCATGTGCTCACCTTCAGATTTGAAATACAAGTTACTATCTACACATCCCTTTTTGAATCATTGTTGTTGTAGGTACTGGTCTAATCTGGAATACCATGCTCTAGGTGCTTATTTTACACCATACAACACCTTTCTCAATTTTCAAACATAATCATCCTCCTTCAACAGCTGAAAACCTTTTGGTTGTTCTATGTAGACTTCATCTTATAGGTTTCCATAAAAAATGTGGATTTAACTTCCATCTGATATACTTTGAATCCTTTGTACACTTAGAATGAAAGAAACATTTTGATTGCTTATAATCTGGAAACTAGTGCAAATGTCTCTTCAAAATCAATGCCTTCTACTTGTGCATGCCCTTTGCACACCAATCTTTCCTTATTTCTTACTACAACTCCATCTTCATTTAGTTTATTTCTAAACACGCATTTTGCGCCAATGACATTTTTTCTTGGGGGTCTAGGAACCAATTTCAATGTTTTATTCTTCTCAATTTGATTTAACTCTTCCTCCATGGATTTTATCCAACTCTCATCTTTATTAGCTTTAGAAAATCTCTTTGGCTCAATTTTTGATAGGAGAGAAAAAATACTTGTTCCTTATTCTTGCAAGTTTTCTCCTGGTCAAAACTCCATTTTTATCACCAATTATTTGATCTACAGGATGATCTTCTTGCACATACTTTATAGGTGATTTTTCATTCTCAGGTTCACATAATTCTTCATCATCTTCTTCATCAACAACACACCCTTCTTCATCTTCTGATTCAATCTCAAGGTTGGTTCTATTGGGCTTAACTTGATTTATATCCTCATCAATTTTGACATTGATGCTTTCCACTATTTTATCCAGCCTCTTGTAAAATTTGTAAGCCTTTCTTTGGGTGGAGTACCCTAAAAATATGCCTTCATCACACCTTGAATCAAAACTCCCTAAATTCTCATTTTCTGTTTTTATGAAGCATTTGCTACCAAATACCTTAAAGTACTAGATAGACATATGCCTGCCATACCATAGCTCATATGGAGTCTTGTCACCATTTTCTCTTAAAAGAGCTCTATTTTGAATGTAGAATGTAGTACAAACTGCTTCCTTCGAAAAAGTATTTGACAATTGGCCTCACTCAACATTTCTCTACCCATGTCTTTAACTATTTTTTTTCTTCTCTCTACGACTTCATTTTGTTGTGGAGTCCTTGGTGCAGAATATTGCCCCTTAATTCCATGGTATTCATAATACCTATTGAATTCACTTGTTATGAATTCTCCTCCTCTATGTGATCTTAAGCACTTGATTCTCTTGCTAGTTTCCTTCTCAAAAAGCTTCTTGAATATTTTAAATTTGTCAAATTCCTCAACCTTCTCTTTTAGAAATGCTACCCATGCCATTCTAGTATAATCATCAATTAGTATCATGAAGTACCTTTCACCTTGCATTCCTTTTTTCCTCATAGGACCACATAAATCAGTATGAACTATTTGCAATGGTTTTGTGGTCAAATAGTACTTAGTTGGAAATTTGACCCTTGTTTGCTTTCCTTCCTAGCATCCTTTGTAGGTAGTTTTTGCAGGCTTGGTTATCTTTGGCAAGTTTCTTACAAGCCCTTTTGAACTTATTTTGACTATATTGTCAAAATTGACATGGCCTAATCTTTTGTGTCATAGCCAACTCTCATCTACATGACTTATTAAACAACTATTGCCTTTTAGTTCATAAAGGTTGTATAGATTGCTATTAGTCCTAACTCCTTATGCAATTTTCTTACCATTCTTTCTTATCTTACAAACTTTAGATTCAACTATAAATTTGTAACCATTTTCACACATCTGGCTAACACTTAGAAGGTTATGCTTCATTCCTTCAACATAAAGGACATATTTTGTCTAGTTCTTTCCATCTAAGCTCAAGATTCCTTTACCAAAAATTTTAACAACAGTATTATCTCCTAGGCTTATTGACCCTTCCTCACACTTTTTGAGCTCAATGAATTTTCTCTTTCCTCTTATCATGTGCTTGGAGCAACCACTATCAGTAACACGTATATTTTGTTTCTTTGCATGTAGTGCAGTTTGGGAAATCTTAGATTTGGTGGAACTCGATCCTTTTTCTTAGCACACTTTCTTAGGTTTATTTTCAATCTTCTCATCCTCCTCCTTAGGAACCTTGGATTCCTTTTCCATTTTGGGGTTTATAATCTTCTTCTTCTCAGACTAAACATTTGGTCTTATGAACTTTTTTCTATAGTTTATAGCTATGTGACCAAAATTGTTGTAGTTATAATAGATTACATTCATATCAACTAAGGGAGCAAATGGATTTTTTCTTACATAATTTATACTTCTCTTAGGAATGAATCTACATTCTCAAGCTCTATGACCAAACTGATTACATGTATAATAATAGCCATGAAAATATGAGGAATACCTGGTCATAGAATTTCCTTGGGTTGGATGAGGTGGTCATCTTTGTCTTGGCCTCCTTGGTTCACATACTCTTGTCAAACCATGAGAATCCATGTTCTTGTCTTCTTGTACTTCTTCCTTTGTTGATTATGAACTGATTGGTTATTATTATTATCTACCATAGGCTTATTTTCTTCATCTGATTTCTTCAACTCAACAGACTACTTCTTTTCTCCATCAACAACTTCCTTGATTTTTCATCATTTGAGCTTTTTTTTTGTTGTCATAAGCCTTTCACAAAGTTTTGCAAACTCATTGAAAAATGAACTCTTTCCTTTTTATAGACATAAATATGATTTCTCCTTATTTGTAGGTTTTTTTGTGCTCAGTAATTCATCAAGGATCTCAGATCCTTCCTTCAGCTTTAATCCTCTTTTAATCTACTCCTTAGCTTTCTCCAAATATTTTCTTAAGGAAACTAATTCTACCTCAAGCTTCATGCATCTATCTAATTTAGATCCTACCTTAATTTTCATCACTTCTTCCATTCTCTTGTCTTCCTTTACTTGAATTGTAAAACTCACTACCATTTGGTTATACTAATCAAGCTCTTTACATAGCTTCTTATTCTCCTTCTTCAGTTCTTCAACTTCATCTATCAAAACATTAAGATATTCAAGGAAGAAATAAGCTCTCCCTCCAGATCTATTTTGTCTTCTTCGTCACAGAGATTCTTATCCATACCATGCTTCTGCTTCATAGAGTCTTTCGCCATGAGGATAAATTCTTCCTTCTCCTCCATTACAAGAGCATGATCAATATCATCATCTGAACTATCATCAACATCATATGGGTCACTTCCTTCTTGAATATGAATGCTCTTATTTTTCTTTCCAAATCTCCTCTTTTTAGGGTAATAGTTTTTCTTTATCTTATGGTCTTCTTCTTTTTAAAGTTTATCCTTCTTTTAGCAACATTTAGAAGAAAAATGTCCTACCTTTCCACAATCAAAGAATTTGAAAGGTAACTTACCTTTGTACTTTCCAGAGCCTCTCCTTAGTCTTCTGATGAAGTTAGCTTCCTCCTCATCAGTTTCTCCCTACTCAGATGTAGTGGGGTCAACTTTATCTTTCTTAGGTATGTCATCCTTTGACTTGTTTGCAACCTTGAAGGTAGCTTATTTTTTGGATGGCTCTACATCTCCCATTCTCATATCGTAAGTAGTGAATATACCATGTAGCTCATTAAGAGAAATATTTTCTATTTCTCTTCCCTCCTCTATTGTTGAGATATTAGATTCATACTTATATGTCATAGAACTAAGAACTTTTAGTACAATGAACTCTTCTTTACTTCTTCTCCATATCCTCTAATGGAGTTTACTATATCATTGACTCTTTGAAGATAATCTACAATATTTTCTTCTTTTGTCATCTTTAGACCTTCAAATCTAGCCCTCAGTATTTGGATCTTGGCTAGTTTTACCTTATAATCTCCTTCATAGATCTCTTTCAAGGTGTCCTAGACATCTTGTGCATTTTTACAATACATGATCTTGCTATGCATAGATCTAAACATGTTATTTGTAACATCAAAAAATGCTTTTTCATTGTTCTCATAATATCTTTTTCCTACAATATCAATGGGAGGTGTGGTTGGTTGTATGTATCCACTCACAATAGACAGCCACACATCAAATCCTAAGAAAACTAAGTATCTCTTTATCAATAGACTCCAAAGGGTATAATTTGTTCTATCAAACCTGGGGGGCTTGTTTGTGAAAGAAATTTCTTTACATACCATTTTAATCACAAATCCATGAATCTTCCCAAGCTGATTAAGCTTCTCCTAGGGAACCTTGCTCTGATACCAATTGTTAGAACACAATAGTCTAGTGATAGGGGGTGAATCAATAGAAACTCAAATTTTAACCCTTTAAAATTTTGAGAAGGATAAATTCTAAGACATTTAGCATGCATATTAGAATAGGATTAACAAATATAAACAAGCACATAATCAAGCATCACATAACACACAATATACATGGAAAACCCAAGATGGGAAAAACCGTGGTGAGAAAATGCTGCTAGGAGCTACTATCCTAATCTAGCCTCAAAAATATGTTTTATGTTACAAATTTTAAGGGATTCAACCCTAAGGAGACACCAATCCCCTGAACTGAGCACCAAATCGGTTATTTGATGACACCAACCTATGAGATTTACACTATGAAAAATGATGACAATTTGTTCTTAAGAACTCCAATGAATGTTGCAAATTACTCTACAACTACTCAACTATTTGTTGTTGACACAATAACTTTATCTTTTGCTTAGCACCCCACTAGTTCATCTTTGTTCTTCTTCTTCCTCTTTAGTGCATTCTTGATCTACCTCAATGCACCCCACATACACTTCTCTAGCTCACCTTTTTGGTTTGAGTATATTCTTTTAGTTTTAGGAGTTCATAATAACTCTCACACTATGCACACTACACCACACACACACTTCCTATCTTAGACTATTTTTTCATCTATTTTGAGTAGTGCTAATCAATGGTGATTGCCTTAGGATCCTTGACCATGATCTAATCTTCTATTAGGGTTCAATATATCTTGTTCACCATCCTCCAACTGCATTGAGTCACACAACATTAATTTATAGTGTAGAGAACTTTTCTTCATTCCCTCTCTGCCAAACCCTAAGATCGAATATGCAATTAATGCTTCCTACTGATCATTCGATCTGATGTCAATCCTTGTCTCTATGACTATCTATGCTACTGATCTATGCATAACATCTCATTACATTTGTCATTGAGGTAGGTAGAGAAGTTAATTTTTCTCTCGATGTTGATTTGTAGATGAAACCCTATTTACACAAAGTTAGTCATTCAAGATCACCTCATTCAAAATTGGAACATTCATCTCCTAACGTCATGCCACAATTGTGTGTTCTCCATTCATCCCAACACCTTTAAGACCCAACTATTTGATAAACGGTCTTCAAATATCCATCTCTGATTACAACAACTGACTGAATATAGATTTTACAACAAGGATGCAAAATCATCAAATAATTGATTGCCATGTGTCATCATTCTATTCACCTCCCATATGCACGTCATTCTTACCTTACCGGGTTGTGCCATCGGTATTACATTCTTCCATTTCCATATTGTAGAGACTAGCTTTATAGTCCTGATGATATTACTTTGTCTACTCGATGAAGGTTGTCATTGCTACATCGAAGGGATAACCATGTAACTCCCTTCTAAAAGAGGTAGTCACACCAATATGACATACCATAGTATTCAAGTGGTCCCTACTACTACATATCAACTTACATGGACTGCATCCACCAATCCTCACTTCTCCACAGTTCAGGGATGGGCCCCACTAAATTCTTAGGGGGAATACAGGCAACTATCGCATATACACTTTCGATGTCATTGAAAATCCACCAAACTTGTTGATTTCATTCATCACTAGATCGAGGGGACAACCATTTAACTCCCTTCAAAATGACTATGTCACTTCAATGAGATTAATTTTCTTCTTATCACTCCATCGAAGAAAGTCCTTCTAAACTCTTGTCAAAATATCAATGTATCGTTGATGAGATTGTGATCGGTATGTCGAAGGGACTCCAAGATAAGTCCCATCGAAAAGTACTTGTAATGTTGATGAAACTTAACTCACTTTCTACATCACTATGTCGAAGGGAGTCCTTCTAGACTCCTACTGAAATTCACCTTTTACTCTGATGGGGTCCCATCGAGATGTCAAAGGGAGACATGAGGTCTCACCAAACATAATTAGTCTCTCTGATTAGGTTCCTTTGTATCATTACCTTCTTCTATAGCTTCACCTTGGTCAATGTAATCAACTGCTGCCACTTGTTCATCTCTCAATTATCGAGGATTGGGGATCCCACATTTTTCATGCCAGATTGATAAACTCACCATCCAACTACGAAGACCGAAAGACACATAGGATCATCAGAAGTCGGGGTCTGAACATACTTCATACCTTTTTCACATGCCTTGTGGTAAGATGCAAACCTCCCTCTCAATCCATAAACTCTTAAGCATTTTTCGGGGTTGGAGTTTGTAGTTTTTGCATACTCCATACTCCATTCCTTTTAACACAAAGGTAAGATGTATACGTGACGTCTGAAGTCCTAAATGCAATAAACTTATTAGATTTTACTTCATCACTCTGAGGGAATCAATAAGAGATATGAAAAAGGACCAATTCCTGAAACCTTGGACGCATAGTTGAAAATTACTAACTACAAACACCTTTCCTTCCTCAACACATGATATACTATAAGCTCGAGACCCGAGGCCCAAAATTTTGCAATTTATTCAACACTTGCACAACACAGTTCCAACCTTTGACATCAATGACACTTTTACATTAATTCCAACATCCTCCTTTTCCAGATCAAGTCTATCTCACCTATGATCCTCTTTTATCATTCAAACAATCTCCCTTTCATGATTTCCCCTTTAGACATCAATGACAACAATATGCTAATAGTTTCCCCTCATTTCCTACCTATGTATGTTTCAGACAATTTGGGATTCATCGAGTTAATGTGGTAGATTGATTTTATGGACCAGAAGTTATTCAAAACTCCTAGGAAGGGTTCTATAATTGTGCCACAATGTGCTTTTGGTTATTTCAAAGTCACTTCCAAGGAGGCATATGAAAAATTTGGAATAATGGTAAATAAACTCAAGAAGCTTATTGATGAGGTTAGGAGCTTTGACCCAAAAGGATTTATGAATGGGAGGAGAAGAAGTAAAGGTGTGTTTGGTTTCTAATTTTTTTTTTATGTATTTTGATGATGTGCTTAGAAATATGAGAAGTTATGGAGTGGTCATTCAAATAAAGAAAGAGTGGACTGCCATTTATGCCATGGAGGAATAGGTCATAAAAAGAAATGCTTTTTATGTGATCCCATATGAGGAAATTGAGAACCCACTGAAGAGGGCTATGTAAAAGATAAATGATTATCAAAGTGGAGAGTTTAGAATAAAATTCAAGGAAGTTGTTGAAATAGCACAAGCTCTCCTAGAAAAAAAACCCCCAGGTTATGGATGTTCCTAAAGAACCCATAGAGATTCAAGGAGGAGGTATTGAGGGAATTGGGGAAGAGAAAATAGTAGAACATGTGCCCGATGATGAAGAAGTGGGGAGGAGATTTACTTCTCCAAAAATCAATGATATTCGGGTGATCCCACAATAGTGGTTTACACTTTTTGGCCTAACTGGACACTGATATTTTTTTTATTAACACAATCTCCACATTCGGGCACCTATAGCGATTAAACCGTAAGGAATTTGAAGATGATGTAAACTAGAGTCTTGTCATATTTTGTCTGTAGATTCTAAAAATATATTTTTTAATTTTTTTGGAATCAGATTGCACTTCTTTTTCCATCTCCCACAAAAATTGGTTTTTTCAAAAAAACAACATTTTTAAAAAGTGACGACAAGTATAATGCATAACTTTTTTCCATGAAGGATAAAATTCCAATTCTTTCAAATTTAGATTTCTAACTCCGATATCTAGTGCTTCCACTTGGTTAGATAGTTTTTATTGAATATTTTTTCTTTAATCAAGTTTTGAAGTCAATCAAATAATTCGGACATAGCGGACAGTATAAGCATAACTTTTTATATGTATCAAAATTCTTTTTTTTTTTGTTGGATCAAGGACTCCAATATCTGGTGCACTCATATTTTTAATTTTTTTTTGATAATTTTCTATTTTTCCACTTGTGCAGAATAAGAGTTTTGTTTTTAGTGAAAAACCTATATTTAATAAAACTTAAAAAATAGATAGATAATATAATCAAAACATACTAAAATTATATTCGTTGGATAGCTCGTTTTGAGGGGAACCCAATACTAGTTGGGTTTTTGAGATCTTCTCCATTTTCATTCTGAAATCGAGCTTCGAAACGCAAAAAATTCAACAATCCTGGTGCCTTAGGAAGCAAGGGTGAAAAAAGAGGGGTTCGACCGAATATGTGTTCGATCGAACATCTTGGAAAGGTTCGGTCGAACTAGGGTTCGACCGAACCCTAGTTCGACCGAACTACCATTACATGCAATTAAAAAAACTATATTAAATGGGTTCGACCGAACATTCTTGGAATGTTCGGTCGAACACCCTATTTTTAATATTAATATACATATATTTTTAAATGATAACTTAAATTTGATGGCCATATGACCGTATTTAAATATTTTTGCTATAAAATACAATCAAAATTTTAAGAAGATTGTAAAAGGAGATATTTTGGATAAACTGTGAAAATTTATATAGAATTATAATTATATATATGTTTGATTTATATATAATTTTACATACACTAAGGTATATCATAATGTTTTAAGGGCACCCTTCAATAGATAACCGTAATTAAAAAATTTGTTGACAGGTAAATTCAACCATCAAATTTAATCCTTTAGAGAGAGAGGGGGGTGAGTGGGAGAGAGATAAAGGGTAGGGGGTCCTAGGGTTTAAGGGTTAAGGGTAGAGGAGCTCAAGAGGGAGGGTGGGTAGGAGGGATAGACTTTTTAGAGAGAGGGGGGGAAGTGGGAGAGAGATAAAGCGTAGGGGGTGTACAAGGATTAAGGGCAGAGGGGAGAGGGG
>VDFB02146016.1:0-47162 GCA_007258455.2 Sequoia sempervirens | reverse complement strand
TTCTATCTCTCTTCCCTCTACCCTTTACCCTTAACCCTTCTACCCTCTACCCTCTTCCCTATACGTTAAACCTCAACACTCAATTCTCAACCCTCAACCCTTAATCCCTCAACCCTCAATCCTTAAACCCTAAACCCTAAACCCTTAAACCCTCTACCCTTTACATTGGACCATCAACCCTCATCCCCCAACCGTATTCATGAGCCTAGTTTTTGGTCCAATTTTGGGTAGAATCTATAGTTTATTTGCTGGTAGATGTCATGGACTTTAATGTTAAATGTTGGTATTTTCATAATATTTCCCTCAAACTATTGATAATGGACTTAATCCTATCTCTGCAATATTTAATGACATTGGCATAATATGCGGATTATCTATATTGATTTTGCATGTGGTTAATGAATGTTCCTTATAGTGGTTATAGATGTGCAATTATTATGTGCAATGACCTTGTCATGCAGATTTAATATGTCAGGTTGAGGAAGAAACTGCTAGCTAGGCATGCACCATAACGTCCAGCTAAGGAATCCCTCCAAGTCAAAGGCAACCAACAACAGAAGATTCTTTATGCAATTGAATGCAACTGCCTTCTAGTGGACTTTAATGATTGAGCATGCATGGGAATTACTGTTGTGTTGGATATGCATTTGGACCTACATGTCTAACCAAATTCTATGCATGTGTCATGGCCATCACTCCACTTCCCTTGTTTTCCCTAAATGGCATCCTCCTAGTTGTGGAGTTGACTAACACGTTTAGCTTATTAGTATAAATAATGATTTGATGCTCCTTCTTCGAGAGGTTTCACGATGTGATATTGTACTCTCATTCTCCAGTTTTCAGTAATACAGATACATTACTCTCTTGTATGCATGATTCACAGTGAATAAAATAAAGTTCTGAGTTCAAGCATCTGAGTTTTCATTTGTTTTAGAGGATACTTATCCAAGGGGGCCCACTTGGTGAGTAATATGTCTTCTTAGTTTATCATTATTTTAGTATTACTTACTGTTTAGTACTTAGTTAGAAATTTCACATCGACTGTTCCTACAGCCAAAGAAGACAGAGTAGTGTCTTGTCTATTGCTCATATTTTCATTCTTGTTATGCATTTCCTCTTAGCATAGTCATTGATTGATGTTCAACATTTGTTCCATTCCTTTTCAAGCAATTTACTTTCAGCATTGTGTGTTCCTTAGCTATAGAATAGAATGGCCACTTTGAGTTCCTAGTGCACATAATGTGCTGACCCATTTCAAGTTCACATCCTTGGGTTGACAAGTTAAATGCACCTTTATGATGGTTGAAATGGCTATTCAGGTTAGATGTCCAATCTCTAAATCATGTCTATAAAGGCTTAGTTATTGAGATCATTGTAGGAGGCCAACATTTTTGGTGTCGTTGCCAGGGATGGTGTCAAACTAGGGAGTCTTTTGGAGTCATTATTAGTTTTCTTTGTTGTAGTGTTTCTGGAAGTTTTTCTTAGCATATCCCCATTTAGGAAGTAATGAACCCCCCTTATTCTTTACCAATTCTTTGTGTGAGCTGACTAATAGTGAGTGATACTGCATGCATAGAGGAAAGAGAAGGGATGCTTATGGGAGATTCCTTCCTAAAAATCCTAATCCATTCCAGCTAGTTGACTATCAGAATCTACTAGAAGAATAAGAAGAAGATCCAAACCCATTTGTTAATGCATATCCTGATCTGACTAGTTCTGAAGTCTCCTCTAAAGATAAAAATCAGCTTGAGAACCCCTTTGTTTTGGAACAACATCAAGTAGGCATGGGTGATGCAAATAGGAACAAACCTATCCAACTAGCTTTTCCTTTCCTTATTTCCCATCAGAATGAAGTTGAAAACATCAAGAAAATTCTTGCCTCAGTACTCCCAAATATTTATGGACTTGTCACCAAAGATACAAACACCTTTCTATTTGAGTTTGACATACTCTATAGGAGTTATTATTATACTACTAATGCCCATAGGATTAAGCTATTTCCTACCACTTTGAAAGAGGCTACATTAAGATGGTTCATGAGCCTAGGTAGAGATACTATGGAAACTTGGGAAGACATGAAGACAAAATTCCTTGAGAAATACAAGGAATATTGCAGAGGAAGTGACTGAGAGGAGGTGACATTTTCAGGATGCAACAAAGGGAAGATGAGAGCCAAGAAGATTACATTGCAATTTTTTTATTTTTTCTACAAAAATCTCCACACCATACACTTAATGAAGACTCACAAAAGTTACTTTTCTTAAGAGGAATCAATGATAGCTTCACTGATGCCTTGGACCTCATGGGAGGAGGAGATATCTCCCAAGTCCCTTAGGAATATATCAAGAAAATATTTCAGAACTACTATAGGGCAGCTTCAAATAAAGGGAGAGCTTACCAATCTTCCATGGGTAAGTCAACTACTAGTGGAATCTCAAAAATGGAGATTACTCATTTGCTAGAAGACTTCAAGAAAGACATTATCAATAACCTAGCCACTCAGCTAGATACACTTTAGGCTAAGAAGAAGCAAGAGGAGGCAGAGGCAATGTTGACAGAGTATTGCCCCAACTATAGACAAAAGAAGAATGACTATAGTTGCAAGATGGTAGCTAACCTTGAAAGCAAGCAAGTTCCACCTAAGTTCAAACCAATCCAGATTGAAGAAGACCAAGTCTACTATGTTGCACAAAGGAAGCCTTGGGGTCCAAGACAAGGTATGCCACCGAATCCACTATCCTATGTTGGGCCATATTTTAATTCCTATTCCTTTGGTAACCAATGGCAGCCCCCATATCCACCCAATTATGGAGGATATCCACCACATCCTTGGAGTAACCCTCCAAATGCTTGGCCCAGTCATCAGAGTTCTCCACCCTAGTGGCAACAACCTCAAGGGAATTGGTAGCAATTTCAAGGACATTGGCAGCCAACTCCAAGAAATTCACAACAAAAAAATCAATGGAGAGGAGGGCATCAATGGCCTAATTAGACAAATAGTTACATCCAACCACCTTCTCAGCCCCAACAACCTGCTATAATGCCTCCATCTGCTAATCCCAGCTCAAATGCACCTAAACCTACTCAACTGCCAGCTTAGCCCACACCCAATCCAAATAAAAAACCACAACAACAGCCTACCTACTCTACTAATTCAAATCAATTTCTTGCATATGTTGTGAGTGTAAGTGATATCCAATTGCATTCAAGTACTACTCTACTAGCCCCTTTCAAGCCCATTGTCACTAAGCTCCCTATGGAAGAGGAAGAGGAACCTCTGAATCATCTCATTCAACCTAGTGTACCTAAAAATACTGAATGAGTCCAAGTCAAGTAGACTGAACAAGAGCCACCATTTCCTCAGAGATTGGAAGTTTCCAAGAAGAAGGAAGAAAAGGAGGATATAACCTTTGATATCTTGGACCAGCTGACGCATATATGTGTCTAGATACCTCTATTTCAGGCCATAAAGGATGTTCCAATCTACAACAAAGCAATCAAGCAAGCTTGTCTCAAGAAGCTAGGTAGGAAAAAGAAAGACCCAACTACAGTTCATGTGGTGGGATAGCTAGCTGACATCATGCTGGGAAAAGTGACTATTCCCAAGTATAATGACCCAAGTAGCCCTATGGTAGTAATTATCATAAACAGGATCCAAGTGAAGAATTCTTTGATTGATTTAGGAGCAACAATAAATGTAATGACCAAAGACATCCTACAACAACTAAATATTTCAAGTATGAGGTCCACTCCTATTGTCTTGCAGCTTGTTAATAGCTCTATTGCTAAGCCTCATGGTGTAGTGGAGGATCTTGTGGTAGTTTTAGACTCCTGAGAGTACCCAACAAACTTTATGATTCTTTCTCCTAAAGACACACTAGGCGGGTATCCCATTATTCTTGGAAGGCCATGGTTGGAAATTGCAAATGTATACATTGGATGTTAGTCAGGTGACATGACCATTTTAGATGGGAGGAACACTAAAAAATTTGTTCTTTATCTTCATGCTTAGCCATCTCATAATAAAGATAATCTTGTATGGCCACATGTTGGTGAAGAGGCCGAGGAAGTTAACTTTGTGGTGTAGCGTATGATGCTAGGTAGAAGATCTTTCATGCAGCTCCAAGATGAGGATGAAGTATTGGCTAACATCATTCAAAACCATTATGAAGTGGAGGAAGCATCATCTTCTCATTCTGCTACTCCAGTCAAGACACTTTTGCCTACCCTTCCTGCAACCACTGCTCCTACAAACGTTCTTCCTATAGATGCTCTTCCTGTAACCACCGTTCTTATAGATAGACTTCCTACATCAATAGGTATGTGTTATACATTTCTTCCATAAGAACTAAAGGTTAATGAAGCAACCATGATAGAGTTAACTACACAAGTCCAGGTGTCAAAAGGAAAATATTTGAATGTTAATAGTAAATTGAATGAAGAACAAGTTATTGGCTAACCTATTAAGGACCCATCAACATGAATTTGCATGGGATTACCATGATATGAAGGGATTGGATCCTAAACTTTGTACACACAAAATTTACATCAGACATGATTGCACCCCAGTAAGATAGCCACAAAGAAGAATTAACCCTGCACTAAGAGAGATTGTGAAAGGAGAACTACAAAAATTACTAGATGTAGGATTCATCTACCCCATTTCATATAGTCAGTGGGTGTCTTAATTGGTGATTGTGCCAAAGAAAGGAGGGAAATGATGAGTTTTTGTTGATTATAGGGAACTTAATGATGTCACCAAGAAGGATCACTTTCATTTACCCTTCATTGATCAAGTTTTGGACACACTTGCAGGAAAGCAATACTTCTCTTTTTTAGATGGGTTCAGCAGCTACAAATAGATCCAAATATCACTAGGAGACTAGGAGAAGACTACATTTACCTATCCATGGGGGACCTATTCCTATTCTGTACTCCCAGTTGGCTTATGCAATGCACCTACAACTTTTTAGAGGGCAGTCATTAGCATCTTCTTAGATATTTCTCATGATTGCATGGAGATTTATATGGATGACTTCACCACTTATGGTGCTGATTTTAATCAAGCATTGGAAAATCTCATAAGGGTCCTACAGAGATGTGAAGACCAAAAATTGTCCTTAAATAGTGAAAATTTCTTCATGATGATGCAAGAGGGTGTAGTTCTTGGCCACTACATATCCCATAAAGGAATTCAAGTAGATCCTGCAAAGATTGAGGTAATCACAAATCTACTCACACCTACAAAATAGAAGGATGTTAGGAGTTTCTTGGGTCATGTAAGATATTATAGGAATTTCATCAAGGATTTCAGCAAGGTAGCAACAACATTGTACACTCTTCTCACTAAAGATGTTGAATTTTAATGGACTAAAGCTTGTGACAAGGCATTTTTTGATTTGAAGGCATCCTTGACTCATGCTCCTGTACTCAAAGGGCCTAATTGGGAGCTTCCTTTCCACATCCACATTAGTGCATCAGATTATGCCATAGGAGTAGTCTTAGTAAAAAAAGGAGCTATTGAAAATTCTATTTACTTTGTCAGCAAAAATTTACAAGGAGTTGAATACAATTATACAATGACAAAAAAAGAAATGCTAGCAGTCATCTATACATTAAACAAATTTAGACATTACATAACAAGCTACCCAATATTTGTACACATTGATCATGCAACCATTATATATCTCATGAATAAACCTTTGATCATAGGTAGATTGGCAAGATGGTTATTGTTGACGCAAGAGTTTGATATAACCATTGTCGATAAGTGAGGGAAGGCCAATGTTGTTGCATATTTTATTTCAAGGCTAACTACATCAGAAGATAATCAGCAAATAGATGACTCTTTTCCTAATGAGCATGTATTCTCCCTTAGTGTACAAACACCGTGATATGCTATCATAGCCAATTACTTGGTTAGAGGTAGAGTTCCTTCTCACTTCTCTCCAAAAGAGAAAAGGGAACTCATTGAGAAATATTTTCCTTTCTCTTGGATTGTTGGATGTTTGTTTTATACTGGACCTAACCATGTCATGAGGGGGTGTGTGAGAGAAGATGAGACATATGAAATTTTGTATGCATGCCATAACAAACCATGTGGAGGACACTTTGTAGCCAAGAGGACAACAATGAAGGTTTTGAACATAGGGTATTACTGGCCAACACTCCACAAGGATGCAGGAAGGTATACCAAATGTGCCTTAGAAAAATGGTCCCTTGTCATTTTCATGGCCTTTTAGGTCTTGTTTCATGGTGTTGGAACTATGTTGCTTTGATTTTATGTTGCATCATGGCTTGAACATGCTTATTTAGGTACTAAAACTCAAATAACGATGTCTTGTGAAGGTTTTGTTAAGTGTTGTAAGACATTTCTACATTCTTCTAGAATCTATTTAATGCAATTCACCAAAAAATCACCTTTCACACATCAACAAGTCCTATTATGAAGTGTTGTAAAGTCTTATAACAAGCTTTCATGCTCTTCTAGGCATATCTTCACTATTTACACCCTTCTCGTGCTTTATTTCATCTCTTTATGCCCTCATATGACTTAATTAAGTGTATTTTTTAATGTTATCTTGACAAACAACATTAAACACAACATTTTTCCCAACACTTGCTTTTAGGTCCTAGGAGGGACCCATTCGCAATGGGTGGCGAATGAGTCCCCCTTGGCCCCAAAATCAAAATATTTCAAATTTCCTTTTGGGATTTTATTCAAAATCACTTGATGTAGGTGTGTGATGAGGTATGAATGGATACTAAGGCACAATAATTTTATAAATATGTGGTTTTCACCTCATTTTATATCTTTCATAATCTCCTCACTCATTCAAGCATTTTACATCAACAATTCAAGCACTTTGAAGTAGCCATTGGCATTACTTTAGACTTGCATTATCAAGAGTTAGGTGAGTTGATAACACTTGCATGTTATTAGTTTATCTTTCTTTTTCATTACATTATCTTTTCAAGCGTTTAATTACCAAAATTTGGGTTTGACCAAGGAAAACCCCTATTCACTAACCCCTAATCATTTTCCCCCTTTTGATTGTCTGTTTGCATCCCTTTGTTTGTATATTTGACAACTTATTAGGTGTTGAAGAGTGATTTTCAAGTCAACTTGAGTCAAAATCAAGCTCGAAGAGACTTATTTGTCTGTTTTCTACAGATTTGACTTCAACAACCTAACAAGTAGACATTCTTAGATCTGGTAATGTAGAGTTGTCTCCCAGTTTTTTAGAAATTTAGAAGGACTAATTTGCCACCTGTGGTGAATGAGTTCCACCTTAGGACTGGAAACTTTAGTTTTATCAGATTTTAGATCTCGACAGACAAAAACCAGCTCCTGATAGTTTTTCACTAGTAGGTGGATTGATTCGCCACCCTAGGCGAATGAGTCCCACTATGAAAAATTAGTAAATTTCACCAACATCTAGAACACTCTAGAAAGTTCACATTTCACCTACGTGCACTCAGATTCATCCCTGTACTTTTTGTTCTACATTATTTCTTCATTTACATAGTTGTTTGTATATCACAATGTGTTTTCAAAAATAGTTGTAATTGCACTTTTGGATTCATTTTTAGTCACATAGGTTAGCCTATTGCATTTAGTTAACTTCATTTACTTCACATCAGATCACACACATCCTAATTTGAGTGATACATAAGCATTTTTGGCCCTACCTCTCTCCTTTTAGGTGAAAATCCCTAGAAGTGCAAGAGTAGTCCATACGGTCCCAAAAATCTGTGTTTCACCAAAAAATGTGATAGATTTCAAAGAATAGGTAGAGCAACCAGGTTTGATGAGATACCACTATACCCTCAGGTAGAAATCACTCCCTTTGACAAGTGGGGATTGGATTTTGTGGGACCAATTGACCCTCCATCAAATGGTAAGTCTTATATATTGGTATGCATTGATTATGTGACAAAATGGGTAGAAGTTAAGGCTATGAAGCATGCAAGGGATAAAAGGGTTGCAAAATTTATTTATGAAGATATTTTCACAAGATATGGAGTCCAAAGAGAAATAGTAACTAATTAAGGAGCTCAATTCACATCAACTCTTGTTGCAGTACTGGTTAATGAGTACAACATAAGGTACAAGAAGTCTACTCCTTATCAACCATAGGCTAATGGCCAAGTTGAGGTCACCAATAGAGAAATTGAAACCATTCTGACTAAAATAGTAGCTATTCATAAAAAGGATTGGGAAAACAGATTACTAGAATTTGTTTGGGCCTATAGGACAACCTGGGAAATGACTATAGGCTTCACCCCATTTGAGTTGTTGTATGGAAAGACAACTATGATGCCAGCTAAATTTAAATATAAGACTATGCGAACTATAGTAGATTTGGGGATGAATATCTCTAAGTCATAAAGAGAAAGAATCATGCAGCCAAATGCTTTGGATTAAATAATAATAGCAACCCTGCAACATACAGAAGTGGTGCAAAATCAGAGAATCAAGTGGCATGACAAATATATTGACGATAAGAAATTTTCAAACCAGGAGATTGGGCCCTACTCTATGACTCAAGATACCAGGACAATGCAGGAAAATTGTAGACAAGGTGGCTAGGACCATATGAAGTTGTTGAGGTCTTTCCTAATGGAGTTGTTCAACTTACCACCATTGACCCTATCAGGTTAAAATTACTTGTCAATGGTCATCACCTCAGATTATACCACAAGCCTTCTAAAGAAGAGTTCTTGCAACAATTCACCCAGCATTCAGCACTCAAGATTCATGTAGCCGAAGGTAGTGGACCTAGTGTCCCTCCTTCTGGATAATTAAGGTATGCACTCTTTCATAATAAAGACTTTCACTTACGTTGAAGTCCATTTCTTCACCCATCCATCTATCCACCCATACATCACCACCTTTCTCTCTCTTCCATCACTTCATTCCACCTCACCTCACTCCACTTCATTTTTATTAATTGCTCAATTTATTCCCACAAGGCGAGCGATACTTTCTCCATGATCTTTGCAGAAAATCTTCCACATATTCAAGTATGTGCACATTAATTGCTATCTTTAATCATCTTTTAAGTGTGTTCATTTAATCATTGTACGCTAGTATAGAAGTCCACATAAATGTCATCATTCCCTGTCAAATCACCACTCCCATCTTGCATGTGTAGACACATGTCCAAATTTAGGTTGGGGGGAGGGGAAATAAAAAGATGCAAATATTTTGTGAATTTATTGCCCATGTGTCAATTCATACTAGGCCACATCATAAAATTTCAAATGAGCTGATTTGAAATCCAAATAAGAGGACAGCTTGCATGTGTGAAGTGACAATAACTATAGCCGCCATTTCTTCCCATCATAATTCCCTTTGTTATCACTCATTTTCTTTCCGTTATTTCCTTTTCATAATCTTGAGTTGCAAGAAAAAAAGTGAAACAAAGAAAAGAAAATTCAGTCGATATTTCCATTGGAAATTTAGTAGGTACTGCAGGAAAGAGAGCTTGATTTTTAGATAGGAATTGCAAGAAAGATGTTGCAGAGCATTTGTTTGATTGCAGACAATGGGAGGTGGGTTAATTCAAAATGAACCCATGGTGCATGAAATTTTATTGCAGGATGCACAATGCCTGGTTGAATTTAGAAACTGCAGATGGGAGAATTACTTCTTGAAGCTGGATGGCTTTAATGAAAGCATTTCCCTTGAATTTGCTCAGAAATTTTCAAAAGAGAAAGCCACAGTAAAAGGGTTGGAATTAGTGGCAATAGAGGAACAAATTACAGAAGTCACAGGGTTACCAACTGATGGCAAAAATTACCTTACCTCTAGAGATGCCAGATCAGCTAGGGTTGAGTTTACAGAGCCAAATGACCCCCCATTGAACATAGATAAACATGGTACAAAGATAATGTCTCTGCCCGAGCCATGGAAGAAGATAGATGTATATGTTATCAAATACATCACTTGTGAGGGTCGCCAGTCAAATTTTCATTTTGTACACTTCAATCTTTTGAATCACATGTGGCATGGAAGGAGGATGAATGTGCCCATTGTGCTATACAATCTTCTCTCAATCATGGTAGTCAAGACTGAAAAAGGTAGGGACAATTCTATTTCCCACCATTTCCTGATTAAATTGCTAGTTGAAAAGTCTTTGCATGATGTATCTATAATAAACTGGGAAGAATTTATAATTGTCAATCAAATTATACCTAAGAACTTGCAACCTAGGACTTTACCTCAATCTCACAGGTCTAGCAAGAGTATAAGCACAGTTGAAACCATTCCTAGTGCTTCGACCTCTGGTGTTGGCTCTAGTGTGAATCCTACTGCAACAGAAGAAACCATAGAAATTAGTTCTTCTAAAATAGAGCACTTAGAAAAAGAAAGTTCTTCCTCCAATTCTGATGATGAAATTCCACTTGAGACCCTGATGAAAACTAGGGCACATAAGAGAGAAGTAGAAATGAGAAAAGGAATGGACAAAACACATCTTGTAGAAATAAAGGTGCCAAGATCTAAAAAGAGAAAGGCTGACACTGTTCATCCTGCAGCCAAAGGAAAGCATGAGAAACCTCTTAGGAAATCAAGACCCACTAGTCTTGTGATTGGTATGCCTCCACAAGAAATCCCTAAACCTGGTGAGACCTCACATGGGGACCCTAAAGCTCCAATGGAGCAGGAGAATGTTGAAGAAGAAGAAGACATATTCAGGAGAGCAACAAATATAACACTGGTCAATCTTGTTAACATTGCAGAAGAATTAGAGGAAAGTCAGGACTTCCTGTAGCATGAGCAAGAAGTCCTACAACAAGAAGTCCTGTAGTAATATTTCCTGCAACAACAGCTAGAACTAGAGCAGGATTTTTTGCAGCCACAACAAGAACAAGAACAAGAGTCCCTGCAGCAAGAGATGAAAGAAGAAACAGTACCCTTGCAGCCAAAGATAACTGGATAGCCTGAGTCCATGCAAATAGTGCCATATGAGGAGCCGCCATCAACAAAAAGACTAGTAGGCATTCATAATCCTCCTAGTTTTACAGTACATGCAGCAATTTTCAATTTATGGAGAGAAATACAAAGAAGAGAGGAAGAATAGAGAAAGGAAAAACAGAAATTGAAGGAGGAAATTCAAAAGAAGGATGAGGAGATAGAGGATAAAAATACAGAAATTGTCACCCTAAAGTAGAGGGTGGATGATATGGCAGCTTTAGAACCATGGATTTTGGAATGTAGGACCCCTCCAAGGGTCTGTGTTCTACTCCTAAAAGATAAGTATCTCTCTTTTAAGTTGTCAAGGATTTCCTCAGGTTTGAGTCCTTCTATTGACACCCCTATGGAATTTTTCAATGCTTATAGAATTGCCTCCCTTGAAATGAAGAATTTCTATGTGAATTTTATTTGCATAATTATGTCGTCACAAAAAACCATGATTGGAATCCATTGTTGTATGTTGGGGATGTTCAATTAAGAGCATTTATGTCTTGGGTACAAAATGAGATTAGTTGGGGACAACAACATGGGTTTTATAAGTAGTTGGAGTATGATATCCCTCTTCCTGTTAGAGTTAAATCAAGTAACCCAAGGGATATTTACAAATAATGGCACAAAATGCTTCTCAGACCTAGTTATGGCAATAGGATTATGCCTTGGATTGAGGCAGTTTATAGTGAGTATGAAGTAAAGACAATAGCAAAGGAGGAAACCATGAGAATATATCTATCACAAAGATGGAATAGTCTATCTGATGAGCTGAAGGAGGCTGAGCATCATCCTATCCACAATTATGCTATAGCGCTAAAGAGGATTGATAGGTATATTTAGATTGGGAGAACTCAGGGGCAGTCTTGGCTTCCTCTAACTTTCCAGCCACCCATGCTCATGTGGCCCATACAAAACTTCAGATTCTTCCAACTTGACAT
The DNA here is from genome assembly GCA_007258455.2 of Sequoia sempervirens. Classification (NCBI taxonomy): domain Eukaryota; kingdom Viridiplantae; phylum Streptophyta; class Pinopsida; order Cupressales; family Cupressaceae; genus Sequoia; species Sequoia sempervirens. The sequence goes on along the minus strand of VDFB02146016.1, from coordinate 35,252 downwards.
TGTTGCAGAAAGGAAAAGATGGAATAGATTTGACAGATTGGGAGGATTCTATTGGGATCTTGATTCGCGCACTGCAACCACTAATGTTGGACAACTATCAGTTGCAAACTTCAGAGATTTGACCAAGCAAAAGAACAACCCTTCCCCTGCTAGAGGACCAACAAAACATTAGGTTGGGGGGAGTGATGAGCCTAGTTTTTGGTCCAATTTTGGGTAGAATCTATAGTTTATTTTTGGTAGATGTCATGGACTTTAATGTTAAATATTGATATTTTCATAATATTTCCCTCAAACTATTGGTAGTGGACTTAATCCTATCTCTGCAAGCTTTAATGATATTTGGCATAATATGTGGATTATCTATATTGATTTTGCATGTGGTTAATGAATGTTCCTTAGAGTAGTTATAGATGTGCAATTATTATGCGTAATGACCTTGCATGCAGATTTAATACAGTAAGTTGAGGAAGACACGACCAGTTGAGCATGCACCATAACATCCAACTAAGGAATCAGTCCAAGTCAAAGGAAACCGACAATAGAAGATTCTTCATGCAACTGAAAGTAACCACCTTGTAGGGGACTTTAATGATTGAGCATGCATGGGCATTACTATTTTCCTAGATCTGCGTTTGGACCTGCATGTCTGACAAGATTCTATGCATGCATAACCACTATTGCTCCACTTTTCCTATTTTCCCTAAATGGAATCCTCCCAATCATGGAGTTGACTACCACATTTAGTTGATTAGTATAAATAATGATTTGATGCTCCTTCTTCAAGAGGTTGCAATATTTGATATTGCACTCTCATTCTCCAATTTTTAGTAATACAAATACATTACTCTCTTGTATGCATGATTCACAGTGAATAAAATAAAGTTCTGAGTTCGAGCATCTGAGTTTTCATTTGTTTTAGAGGATACTTATCCAAGGGGACCCACTTGGTGAGTAATATGTCTTCTTAGTTTAGCATTAGTTAAGTATTACTTACTATTTAGTACTTAGTTAGAAATCTAGCATTGACTGTTCCTGCAACCACTAGAATTTCATTATGTGATTGTTCCTGTAGCCAAAGAAAACAAAGTAGTGTTCCATCTGTTGCTCAAATTTTCATTCCTATTATGCATTTCCACTTAGCATATTCATTGATTGATGTTCAACATTTGTTCCATTCCTTTTCAAGAAATTTACTTTTAGTATTGTGTGTTCCTTAGCTATAGAATAGAATGGCTACTTTGAGTTCCTAGTGCACATATTGTGTTGACCCATTTCAAGTTCATGTCCTTGGGTTGAGAAGTTAAATGCACCTTCATGATGGTTGAAATGGCTATTCAGGTTAGATGTCCAATCTCTGAATCATGTTTGTAAAGGCTTAGTTATTGAGATCATTGTAGGAGGCCAACACCTATACCCCCAATCCTCTACCCTCAACCCTAATCCCTCAACCCTTAAACCCTTAAACCCACTTAGTAAAATCTCTACCCTAATCCTTCAACCCTCTTAACCCTTAATCCCTCAACCCCTATACCCTCTACCCTATACATTGGAGCCTCAACCCTAATCCCCCAACCCTATACCCTCAATCCTCTACCCTCAACCTTAAACCCTCAACCCTTAAACCCTATACCCTCTACCCTCTACCCTATAAACACTTAAACAATCAATCCTAAAACCTAAACCCTAAACCCTCAACCCTTAAACCCTTAAACCCACTTAGTAAATTCTTTATCCTAATCCCTCAACCCTCTTGACCCTTAATCCCTTAATCCTCAACCCTCAACCCTCAACCCTTAAACCCTAATCCCTCAACCCCTATACCCTCAACCCTAATCCCCCAACCCTATACGCTCAATCCTCTACCCTCAACCTTAAATCCTCAACCCTCAACCATTAAACCCTCTACCCTCTACCCTCTACCCTATATATTAAACACCCAACCCTTAATTCTAAATCCTTAACCCTTAATCCCTTAATCCTCAACCCTCAAACCCTAAAACCTCAACCCCAATACCCTCTACCCTATACATGGACTCTTAACCCCAATCCTTCAACCATATGTACCCTCAACCCTAATCCCTGAACCCTATACCCTCAACCCAATACCCTAATCCATCAACCCTACAGGTCATCAACCCTATACCCTATATTCTCAGCCCTCTACCTTATACATTGGATCCTCAACCCTCATACATCTATGTCCCTCCCTCCTCTTCTCTCCTCTCTATCCATCCATCCCTCCCTCTCTACCCTAATCCCTCAACTCTAAAACCTAAACCCTTAAACCCTTAAACACTCAACACTAAACCCTCAACACTCAACCCTTAAACCCTAAGCCCTTAAACCCTCTACCCTCTACCCTCTACCCTCAACCCAATACACTCTACCCTAAACCCTAATCCCTCAACCCTTACACCCTTAAATCTAAGAAAACTCTCTACCCTAATCCATAAACCCTCAACCATTAATCCCTCAACCCTCAATCCTTAAACCCTAATCCCTCAACCCCTATACCCTCTACCCTACACATTGGACCCTAAACCCTAATCCCTCAACCCTCAACCCTATACCCTCAATCCTCTATCCTCAACCTTAAACCCTCAACCCTCAACCCTCAACTCTTAAACCCTAAACCCTTAAAAACTTTACCCTCTACCCTATACATTAAACCCTCAACCCTCAATTATCAACCCTCAATCCTTAATCCCTCAATCATCAATCCTTAAACCCTAAACCCTCAACCCCTATACCCTCCACCCTTTACATTGGACCCTCATCCTAATCCTTCAACCATATACCCTCAAACCTATACCCTAAACCCTCTACCCTCAACCCTAAATCATTAACCCTAAACCCTTCAACCCTAAACCCTTCAACTTTCTACCCTATACCCTAAACCCAATACCCTCTACCATTGACCCTAATCCCTCAACCCTCAACCCTCAACCCTCAACCATTAAACCCTAATACCCAAGAAAACATCAACCCTATAGGTCCTCCACCCTAATCCCTCAAACCTACACCCTCAACCCCTAGATCGCTTTCTCTCTATCTATATATCTCACCTCTCCCTCCCTCCCTCTCTCCTACCCTCTAATTGTCTCTATCTACCCTATTCCTCTTTCTACATACCTCTCATTCAATCTATCCCTACCACCCTCTCTCACTCCCTCTATCTATCTCTCTTTATCTCCCTCCCACTCTCTCCCACTCCCTCTCTCTCCCTCCCACCCCCTCTCTCTCTCAGGTCTCTCCCTCTAGAAACCTACCTAAGTAACTCTCTCTCTCTCTCCCCCTATCTCTATCTATCCCTCCCACCCTACCTAGTGTTGATCATCAAAGCTTGCACCTCTCTGAAAGTCTTATGGGAAATTCAATGAGTGGGGAACAAATTGCATCTCATTGAATACCTCTGGGTTTTTTATAGAAATTCGACTCTTCTTTTGGGGTTTTGAGATAAGGGAGAAAGAGAAATGTAAATATATAACATGAAAGGTGATATGCCAAAGCTTTTAGAACATTTCAAACTCAAATTATTCCTATGATTGATATAAAGGACACATAACGCAACAACCCCTCATTGTTGGAAAGAGAACAAAAAGAAAAGGCTAACTTCAAGGATAGTGTAGAATTTTAAATATTTCCACAGGTAGTGTTCATTGAGGTCTGATCAAACATAAAAAATCCTTAGATTGAAAAAATAATATTTCAAAAAATTATAAGAACTTCGTCTCCTAATACAACATAACACATAATAATAACAACTTCAAAGTTAGTGGAAAAGTCCAATGACATAGTCCATTTTCTCTCAGAGATGTTATTCCACAACACAACCATAAAGTATAGAAATCCGCTATTTAAACTACCAGAATACATCTTGCAAGACATAGTGTTTCATTCAAAAAGGATAGTATAAAGAAAGAAAGTTTGAAAAAGGCCATACATGCTCATTCTCAAAAAATTCCCATCAATAATTCATGCTTTAATTAAAACTAAACTTTGAAACAAAGGTCAAATGCCAATCCGATAATAGTTTAAACCTTAATAGATATAATTTTCCAGAATAAAATAGTTCCATAACTTGTTTCTAAAATATAGTTCATAAAACTTTAAGAAAAAAATAAAAAGGAAAACACTTCCTCTTTTCAAAGAAAATAGTTTCCTCCTGGAAAAATCCTTTTCTGAAAAAATCCTCTTCTTTCTGGTATCGTCACCTTCCTTTTAAATTTGTCAAAGAGAGAAACATCACCTTGCCCAGAAGTAAATGCTACTAGATGTTGATACTTGATAGCTCACAATCTAATTTGTAAGCCCTTGGTTAGGCTACAAAAGATCTTTGCATTAACTTTTCAGCTACTGCATTAATGTCTTTTAGATATTTTAAAGAGAGATCAATATCGGATCTAATCTTAAAAACTATATTTCAGAAATTTCTTGTTTTGACTAATCACATCTCCTTGAAGCACTGACAAGAAGCTTCCATCCCGAGACAAGCAAAGAGAAACCAAAAAGTTCCCCAAATCTTTAAAAGATATATTCCTCCTTTGATAGAGAGGTGACACGTCACTTAGTCGAAAACTTATACTTTTCGAAGAATGTTTTTGTAGTGAATCTCTGTCTTCCTGACATGTGTCATGGGCACTCCTCTGAAAATAAAAATGATAAAGGACAACCATGCAGCCACCCCATGGTGCATTTCCCGTCTTCCTTACTGACCTTACCTTACCCCTAACACTTCTGCAAAATATAAAAGTGAAGCAAACAACTGGAAGGCTAGGGAAATGTAAAAAGCCTCTTCACAGTTTTGGAAACTCACAGGGGCCTTCACCTGCGGAGGTACAAACCCAACTCTCTATAAATTCCTGAAGTTTGAAGAAGGAGGAATGTTGTGCCTACCATTCTTCCTCAGTGGGTAAAGACATACTACAAATGAGCCTCTAGGCTTGATCAAGCTGGAAAACTTCTTTGAAAGAAATGACCCCCCATCTGCTAAAAAGCACTTCAAGGTAATGATAAAGGCGAGAAAGGCGAAAAATCTTGCATTCAACCTCATTAGCTATACGCACCGTACTCAAACTCAGAAGCTCAATCGCATTATGGTCCTTGTATCTGATAGAAACTGTAATTTTCTCCATAGTTTGCATATTTCCTTCTGGGGAAAACAAGGGGGATAATCTATAGTTGATCAAAACATTAAAATCATTTTTAATCTCTTCAACTCTCCTTTCCAACACTAACTAGAAATCTTTACACTTCTTAGCATTTTTTTAGGAGTTGATGATTTCACTGGCTTTGATGTAGGTGGTTCTTGTATCAGCAATTCCAACATCCTTTAAAACTTCATTGGAAGCCACAAAAAGTCTGGAAATGAAACTTTGTGACTCCACCACTCAAGAGTCACATTTTTGCAAGACATGATAAACCATTGAGCCAATCTTCTCATTTATTTCAAGGGCATCCTTCAAGAATTGAAAAATAGGCCTAAGAACAAGAACTGCGACTAAAATCCTCTCCCAATGCGAAGATACTAGTCTTTTCAGTAGCAGGAGAGACTTGGTCTCTTGAGTAGCAGCCAGCTCTTGATTGAGCTGTCTCCTTTGCCTTTGCATTCTCCTCTATTTGACCCTTTTTCTTGAGAGTTTCTGCCAATTCGGAGCTTACTCTTCATTTCTCTAAATTACATTCCTACAATCCAAACACAAATTCTTCTTTTTCTAGCTTCAACTTTTCTATGTCCATATGTATCCCGCGTTGGTCTGATGCTGGATGACGAGATCAAATTTTATCCTTTCAATTTCAACATGTAGTCAAACTTGCTAGCTTTTCCTTTCTCCAAGCAATCTTGAGTCTTCCCCTTGTTTACTCTGAACTTGCATTATGCAAGCCAACTCGATGTCCTTAGCTTTGAGCTCTATTTGCAATCTGCCTATTGTTTCCCTTACATTTATTAGCTCCATCTCATGCTCTTTTAACCTTCTACCCATCTTTTCATAGTCTGAGTATACCACCTACTGGGTGGTCTTAGCTAAGACCACCTTGTCGCATGGGTGTGTTTCAGTTAGATCTAGGCTTGTCATCCAGATGTCGTAATCCTCGAGTTTCATTTTCCCTTCAGGTTTAGCCACAAGTGGGGTCATGGTACTAATCAAAAGAGAATTACACTCCTCATTGTAACAAGCCTAGACCTTCTTAGCAGCAGGTAACTCAACATTTTCATAAAGCACCTTTTTTTAGCATTTTGTGGGGCCATCTTTGTTGCATTGAAATGATCTTAGAGAGTTTGAGGAACATCGATGTTTTGTGCTGCAATAGGGGCACCATGAGGGAAACTAGAAAGGGTAACATAGGGGATATTTTGGATGTATGGGTATGGGGAGAGGCAAAAGGGAGCATTATCATGGAAAAGGGTGGAACACTCAGCTAGGACTGAGTAGGGGATTTGTTGGTGGAGGTAAATAAAAGATGTTGGTGGGTGGAAAGGTGTTTGCTCAGAAGTTGTCAGATCGGGTTTGAGGGTTAGTACTAATGCTTGAGCTCTTTCAAAAGGGGCCCTTGATAGGGCGAATAAAGAGTCAGCAGCAACTGAAATAGATGTTGCTCGTTCGAAGTGTGGGTAATCTCAGGGATTTCATTTTGATCAAGGAAAGGTGTATTTAGGATTATTAAATTAGGGTCCGTGGATGCAGAATTCCTTCCCAAAGGTGGAGGAGAGGGGGTAATCAAAGAGGTAGAAATTGGAAGAGAAGGAGTGAGACTTACCTAAACCACAGTGGTCAACATATCTTTGAGAGCAAACTCCACTTCTTCTCCTTGGGCCAACACTTCGGATATGTCTAGCCCTTCCAGCCGCCTTCTCTTCTCTTGACCAGAGCTGACATGCTCTGTTCTTCTGACTACCGATCCCTCCAAAAATTTCCCCTCAGGGACTACAACGGATGATGCTCTTATGGACCATCGAGGTTTCTTTCCCTTACTCTGGGAACTGGAGGTAGATGGGGACCGTAAATCCTTTAGCCTCAAATCTTTCTGACCACTAGATTCTCGAGGCTAGTGGTTCCGTCACGAAACTTGTTCCGCATCGATTTCATGGCTGGTTTCTAGATTTTTGTTGTCAAAACTAGCCTCTTTATCATAAAAATACTTGAATTCTTCATCTTGTGGTAACTATCTAACAAGGAGGTTGGTACAATGCAACTCTTGTCAGAATCTACATAAATCTACCTTCTTCCTCTCTAACCATCCCCTCTTCTTTAGCTGTTTGTTAAGGGATTTATTTATTGGGAATTTTTTGTCATACTAGACCTTCAGCGTATAGAAACTCAGCCATTCTAGTCACTTGAAAGGAATATGCTTCAAGTCAATATATACCTATGCACTTTTATGAGTCATGTTCTTCCTTCTTTTGAAGTATTCCTGCTCCTCATGCTTTACGCTATAAATTCCCCTTGGATTATAGTCCCACTTATCGCATATGAGGACCATGCCCAAAACCGCCAATAGATTCTTGAGTTCTTCACAAAATCGCTTTTTGAGCGATACTTGACTGTTAGCAATATTGAGAGGAAGCAGATACATCCTCATTTTATTTCTTCCTGCACCATAGATTTTGTCAAAAATGGTCAACTGGAAGCATCCTTCTAGCATGAAAACCCTATCTGTTACAATCTTGGGGAGTCAAAAAGACTCATTGGGAAAACCATGAAACCTAATGAATGTGAAATCCACACCTAGGAAGTAGTCTACTAGGTTTTGTGAGATCCTCATCCATTGTAAAACCTCATGGGAAAAACATCCCGTAGGGAGAAGTAACAACTCTTGGAGTATGGGCCTCAAAAATTAATCCACAAACCCATAATAATCCCTTGTCTTAGAAAATAGATGGGTCCATAAGAAAACTAGTAGAAGGTAGTTCCTTTCATCCAACCTAGACACTGGCACATTTTTCGCAAAATATTCAAAATTTTGATGCAAAATTAAATGAGCCAAGAAGGAAGGGTACCTGAATGTAGAATCAGTCCCGTAATTTTTTAGTTGGTCCAACATGTTCCCGACTATCACCTTAGAAAAATCATAATGCCTCTAAATTTTTTCTCTTTTTATATAAAAATCTAGGCCAAACTGAAAAGGAAGAACCTGGGCATCATTTTTGAGACCAAATACCCAAGACAGCATTGAAAATACCGCCTGAGTGTCCCTTTTGAAAAAATAATATGATAGAGGGAAAGGAACATGGCCTCTATCTGGCTATTCCCTTATTTCTTCTGCATAAAAGTTTGTTCTTCTGGCCTTTTCTTCCCTAAAAAGATCCATGTTTTCTTCTTTGAACAGCTCTAAATCCTAGGCCGTAGGGATACATAGCATATCCTGTATGGCTTGAGTAGATATTGTAACTCTAACCCTACCGCTTTGGATAACCCCCATTACCTCATCAAATTTACTGGCACATGCATCAACCAATTCAGGGCATGGATATACGGTGGGCAACATGAACTGAGGCAAGCCGCAATCCCATAATCGAAGCACAAAGCTATTGGATTTCCCATACTTTTCCTTCCTTTGAAACATGCCTTCCTTGAGGCTTTTAGGATTGAATGACAACTTAGCATCAAAAATATTGTTGGCAATGTCTTGTATCGCTTCTCTTTTCATAGGATTTTCCACAGTCGTCTTCTTGCAATAATCGAAAGGTTGTTCCTCTATAGCTAGAGCATTGTCGAAAGACTTTCACCCAAAAATATTGGCATAACCAAGTCATTGGCTTGAAACTATGGCATGTCTTCCAGAAGTTGAGGGTTCTACCATGACTATATCAAAAGTTGCAGAGGACCTCTTAGGGATAACAGTCAAGGACCCTTTTCTCTAGAAAGAAAATATACTTTTGAGTGTAATTAATGCTTTTGTCAGTACATGCACTCAAGGCTACACCATTACTGTTGAGCTTAATAAATGATGCCACTAAGATGATACGTGTGAACTAAAGATCAGTATCACTTGGGAATGCCAAAAATATTGTGAGGATGGAATTAGTACATTTCTTTCACCGCCTCTTAATTAAAAATAAATATTTCCTTGAGAAGTGTGCTTTCTGTCATACTAAACGTGGTGAAATGGTGCAAAGTACCCTTGAAAAACGTAACCATTAATCTGCCAGAGATTTTCTTTTAAAGCGTGTTAACCCCATATTTTCTCATTAAAGGGATAGTTGGCACTGATGATGGCGATGGACACATGTCAATAATCGGCGTGCTAGAGCATCTACTCTGCTCTATTCTACCTCAAATTTTGTCGTTGTCATCTAGTTGAAAATAGATATTTCGTTGATCATTTTCGTTGGCTAGCCTTTTCTATATATAGTCACACCACCTTTTGCAACATTCATTTGAACATAAAGCTCTCTAACTTAGTTGGCCTTCTATCTAATTTCTTTCCATTCTGCTAGAATTTTTTGCCTTACCAAAATGTCTGCTAGCTTGGGGACCCCTATTCAGCTCCTTCCATGGAGGCCATAATACAACTTCACAGGAGAAATCACTAGTGACTAAATCAAATGATTGATCAAGAAATGTGACCCACTTATCATGACTGCATTAAATGGGTGGTGGGTACTGACTTCATTGGCAACAAGAACTAGCTTCAGAACAATTGCAATGTGCTTTCTCGCTTTGTGGCCTCACTACTAGACCTGAACGTGTCCAAACCCATGATAATTGAGTTGTGTTGAGAGATGTTTGACACCTCACTGATGGAAGGGCTCAGAGAAATAGTGAAAGTATATATCCTCAGCATTGGCATCCCGAGCACCATGGACCTTCAGAGGCATGTGGACTTCAGCAAAGACGCACATTGGCTACCCTTTCTCTCTGATTTTTGCACTATGGATGTGGCAACACATAAACATTCTTCTTAGCCAGTGGTCATTTTCTTGCTTCATGAGTACAACATGGAGTAGGTTACAAGACTAGCCTAGAGGAAACACTTCAACTTCTTGGTGCAAAGTCGCAATGAGTAGGCCTTGGGCCTGTGTTTGTGTCTAAGAACAACCCTCCTTTTGCAACCAGAAAAAGAGAAGAAAAGAAAGAAAAACAACCCAACAACAAGTCTTTTCTCATTCCTGGGTGATGGCCGAGGGCAACTCCAGACTACTTTTACATGTTACTCCATTTTTTATCTTTTTCTTTGTAAACCCTTTTGGGATCACTCAAGAAAGTCTTATGTATGAATCTGAGCTTTGGGATTGCATATATGTAGAACTTCCAATATAACACCAACTACTTATTTCCTAGTGTCCCCTAGGTTTTATTTAAAAACTTTGAAATAATTACAAAACTTTACATATGATACATAACTATTTAAAGCTTTCAAAACTATGCATTTTAATGGAAAATCTTCAAATAAATATCGTTCACCCATATACCTAAAGTGTTACCTTCCAGATCTTCAAGTTCATATGCATTCTTTTCTTTACATGCACTGATTTGGAAAGGTCCATTCCACAGTGCTTCAAATTTTGTGTGTTGTCCCAATTTTGCAGTACGTTCATCATATTTTAGCACTAAGCTCCCTTAACTAAATTTTGGACTAAAGGTCTTTTTGTCAAACCATCGCTTTATCATCTGTCAACGGTTGATCATGGCTCCATGGACCTTTTCTCTATCGTCTTCTAGTCTAAGGAGTTATGCTAGTCGCACCTCCATTCCACCATTTTCTTCAACTTCTACGGCCTTTAGTAATTATAGAGTAGGGATTTCTATAGAAATGGGCATTACTACCTCATTTCTATATACCAACTCATAGGGAAAAAATTTTAGAATCTTCTTGGGGGTAATTTGGTTTGCCCACAAAGATGCTCATAGATTCTTATGCCAGTCTCTTTTCTATTCTAACCTAATGCATTTAATTAACCTAATTAAGTTTTTGTTGGTGGATTCTACTAACCTATTCCCTTGTGGATCGTAATTGGATGAAGTTTTAAGAAAAAATCCATGTCATATAGAAAAATTTGACATCCCTGACCTGAAAAAATCTTGGGCATTGTCAAATATGATGGTTTTGGGTGGCCCAAACCTGGTCACTAGTTCTTTGAGAAAATTAACAATTTATCCTTTTGTTGCATTTTGTAGGGCTATAGCTTCTACTCACCTTTTAAAGTAATCAGTCTTTGTGAGGATCCATTTGTGTCTAACACTAGAAATAGGATTTATCATACTGATAAAATCTAGGCCCCACTAGGCAAAGGGTTCCTTTGTCACAATTGGGCTTAGGGGTTGAGTGGCATTCCTCATTTTTCCAACAAAAAATTGGCACTAAGTACACTTATGTACTAGATGATGCACTTTTGTGAACATAGAGGGCCAATAATATCCTGCCTTCATTATTTTCAGAGTGGTGTTATTGGTGGAAAAATTCCCACCCTTAGGGCTATGGTGAAATTCATTAAGAACCCTCTCTGCCTATAGGGCGTAAAGCACTGGAGTAGCACACTTCATAATTCCTTTTTAAAAATACATCTTCAATTAGTACATACCTTGTGCCTTGCAGTCGATAGTACCTCCTTTTATTAGATGGTAGATTGGTTGGGTAATATCCTTTTTGCATGTTCCATGTTCGATCAACAACCCAAGATTCGTTAGACTCAAATTGATTTGAGTATACTTGGCCAATTTCCCTTTCGATTGTAGGACTTGCTTCCTGTGCAATGTATTCACATAGACCTCTTCCTCAGGACAACTTAGTTGGTCAGATGTATACATCATACTCTAGAATCTTAGTGATCCAATTTTCTCTTTTTTTAGTGATCTCACCCTCGGTAATATACTCCCACACACTAGGATGTGCTACGAGGATAGTGATTTTATCGGCCAACACCAAGTGTCAAAATTTCTTCAAACTTTTAACTATAGAAAAAGCTTGTTTCTCCACAAAGTTGTACCTCATCTCATACCCTTTCAAATTTCTAAAATAGAATGCTAGAGGATGTTCTCCTTCATTTTGATCACCCTTTTGAGTAAGTACCAAAGCTATGCTATCCTGACCACTATACACATAAAGTAAGAAATCCTTTAAAAAAATTGGATTGGCCAAGACCGGAGCAGTGGAAATTGCTATCTTTATTTGCTCGAAGGACTCTTTCCCCTCTGAGGTCCATTTGAAAGGTAGATTTTTTTTTGTCATTAGTGAAATAGGCCTTACAACACCAATGAAGTAAGAAATGAAATTTCTCATGAAATTGATCTTCCAGGAATGACTAGAGTCTGTTTTGGTTTACTGGTAGAGGTAATTCCATTATGGAACTAACCCTTTCAGGATCTATCGATATTCCCTCTTTTGAGACTATAAAGCCAAGTAGCTTACCTTGAGGTACCCCAAAAACACATTTTTTGGGACTCAGAGAAATCCCAAACTATTGACATTTCTTGAAAATCTTCTCTAGATGGTCAAAGTGATCATCTCTCAATTTTGAAAATAATATTAAGTCATCTAGCTACATTAGAATGATTAGGTTAATTAAACCTTTGAAGGCAATATCCATTGCTCATTGAAAGGTTATGCCAACATTTGACAAGCCAAATGGAATCTTAGCATATGCAAACGTTCCCCACTTAGTGGTAAATGTTGTTTTGTGTTGGTCATTCTCCTTCACATATACCTGGTTATACCCTAAAAAAACATCAAGTAGTGAGAGCATTTTAGACCCAGCTACTATCTATAAAATTTTCTCCATTGAAGGCAAGGGACAATGGTCCTTAAGTGATGCTTTATTTAGATCTCAAAAATTGACGCAAAGTCTAATATCATCATTTTTCTTTCAGAAAAATACTGGGTTCGACACCCAGGTGCAATATTTGATTGGATATATTATCTTGGACTCGACCAGCTTGGTAAGCTCCTATGCAATTAATGATTCAATCTTTGGATTGACAGGCATTTCCTTCTATCGGACAGGTTTAGACCCGTCCTCCAAGTCAATGGTTTGTTGGATTATACCAGAGTCGTAACCTCTAAGGTCATCATAAGTCCAAGCCATAACCCTTAGTATTTCTTTATCTTTAGTCGAAACCTCTTTTCCAACTTTCAACCTTCTACCATTTCTAACATCAATTTCTTCGTAATCTTTTTCATCCACCATGAACCTTCACTTGTCGTTTCTTGCATCTTCACAGTCAAAAAGGTTCTTGAGGGAAATTAATCCTCTTGGAAGCTTATTCCTTTTTAATTGGATGACCTTCCCTTCAGAGAATTTTGTTCCTAAGGTTGGACTATCAAGAATCATTCCTCCATTTTGTATGAAGGTAGCTATCCGGGTATCATCATCGAAAACATGCCAATTATCATCATTGTTTGGAATTGAGGGTCAGACAATGACCTGAATTGCATTTTGCTTAGTCAAGTTGGAAGCTGGTTCAAATTGTGACCCAACCGATGCAATTCGCTTAGCTATACTATTCTATGATAAGGGAATAACTTGTATACATTTGAAGGCTTTGAAACCCTCAATCAGGTCCCAGACTCGATGTTTGTATGACCTCATCTAGGCATTCTTTGCTACTGCTTGACCACGAACTTGACTCACCACTAGCTCTGAATCTCCAAAAACTTGTATTCTTTTATACCTATTCTTTGTGCAAGGTTTAGGCCGTGAACTAAAGCATCATATTTAGCATCATTTTTTGAACATGAAAACATGAAATGGTAAGATCTGAGTGTCTCAGATCCTGTTGGAGAGAGAAAATGAACACTCACACTGGCACTGACCTTACACTTGGCACTGTCAAAGAAAAGAGTCCATAGCCAATTATCTGACGAGTCATCAAATTTCTAGTGATCTTTTACTAGTTTCAAAAAAATTTGATTATCATCAAAAATTACATAAGTGTCGAGCCTGGTTGCATGGAAGTTTCTAAAGGGATCAAAATCAATGAATTGGTTAAGCAACACTTCTTCTTTAGTAGTTCACTCACTTGTATCCTCTTCATCTTCTAGCATTTCAACAAATATTTCTCCTACTGAGATATAGTCATATGTGCAGATTCAAATCATAGGAACACATTGTCTGCAATATGTTTGGGATGCAATGGCTCTGAAATAATCTTCATCTTTTCTCTCTGCTTAGTCCTCAAAATCAAATGGGACCAATCAAGCACCAAATATTTGTCGAGTTTTGTGGTGAAATCCCTTGATAGACACATCCCAAAAACTGGCAGAATATCTATTACTACAACTTCCTGGGTGACTGTTTGGCTTGGGCAAGAGAAAAGAGTCAGAGACAAGTCTTTTATCCAACCAATGGTCGAAACCCTTTTCCCATCTAACTGCATGATTCCTCTTTCAAGGGGTTCATGCTTAATTTTTAAGGAATCTGCCACTTGCTTTCGCATGACAGTCATGCTTTCCCCCAAATCAATCATATTATTATGCAACAATTTGTCTCCTATTATAAGCATTAAAAAGAAATGTGTGGGCTTTGTTCTGTTTACCTCTTATTCGTTAACCCTGCTCTCATTATTTGTATAAGATGTTTCTTTTAGGGTCTGAGGGGGAAGTGTGAATCTATCATTTCCACTCTAATTTTCCAACTGAATTGTGCATGCTTGCAAGATTTTCCCTCCACATTTAATGCTTCTTAAAGCAGGGTTTTTTGCTCAGGAATTGATATGACATCCCATAATGATATATTGGCAAGTTCCTTATTCAATTACTCCACTACGTTAAGCATCCCAAATGCTTGTGCCTTAGGCTTAGATGGTGGTATCTCTTTTGTTTTTGGAAAAGATCATTCTATCATGATTGGTGCTGGTGCTTTTTTCACCTCCTTTTTTGTTGATAGTACCTTTTCTTGTTGTAGACAAGGATGGGTGATGGGTGGCGAACCCTATTTCTCTGGGGGAAATAATTGTCGTGGCAGTGCACATGGTGGAGTTTGTTGCACATATTCCCCTGCGAGCCTTCTTTTAGATCTCGTGTTGTAATTGGACCGTACTGGTGGAATGCCAGTCATCTGAGCTTCGTTTACATACACTGCATCTTCTTCCTCTAACCATGAGAATAATGCTTGGTCGGGGCCCACATCCGCTTCTTGTTCCAAAGGGATCCCTTGTGATTGCGCTAGGAAACAAGCATTCTCCATTTCAAATGACCTACATTCATTCATTTTTAGGGGTGGGCCCTTGCTTTTTTGTTCCGCCATCCATTTTCGCATATTTTCCTTCAGGAAATTCTATGGGAAATGATCATCACTGCAGGTGAGGCACCATGTGTCATCTCCTTCCACCAAATTTTTATGGCCTAAGATCAATTCTTTGCTTTGACTTCCTTTTACCGTTTGAAGTGGCACGGTGACCAAAACTATCTGGTTTGTGGATGTTTTATGTTGGCTTCCAACTCGGGTGAAACCTTGGTATGAGTTTTGTTGACAAGGGAGGTTTCTTCTGCCATAGGTCTGAGCATTCACCTTCATTAGCATTACCTGCTACCGTTTGAGAATGACCAATTCGTTAACTAGAGTTTGCATGAGATTCTTCATGTTGTTAATGTCAGTTGTGACTGAACTTGAGCCCAACATGTTGCTTTGTGCGGAAGAATATATGTACATAGACTAAGGCATGTCTAAAGTGATTCTTTGCACAGCGGGCATATTTGAACAACCTCCTTCTTGTATCGTTCTAGAGGGTTCTACGAACATAGGAATAGGAGGTTAGGGTGGGAGTTTCTCAACATCGATTAGACTATTTTCTGCTCATATTGCCACTTCGTAAGCATCGGGAAAGATATCTCTACCCATAGAAGTTATCATAACTGTGATGTCTAGATTTATAGCCTTCAGATAAAACATGAACGCCATCACAGCTAGGGGGCAAGCAGTCAGGGGAATCCTCTGCCAAGTTTTGTCAAACGTGGTGTTGAAGTCACTCATGGATTCTTTGGGAGCCCTTTTAATGGTAATTAACTGATGTAATAGTGGAGCGATCCCCTTTCTCTAAAAAAAGTTTGAACAAGCGTCCTCTGAGCTGGTGTCGTGAGATGATAGAACCTAAGACCAAATATCGATACCAATCTTGGGCCTTTCCTTTAAAATATGTGGCGAACAACCTTAGAGAAACATTTTCCTCTTCTATGTTATGCACTCTACATACCTCTACTATATCCTGGAGGTGTTCAAAAGGGGTTATAAATTCTTCTCTGGAAAACTTTGGAATAGCCTTGAGGGCATTAGCGGGTATGGCAGGCCATATATTTGGGGGTGTAGGTGGTTGTAGTGGACTGCCACTATTCCATGTTACAAAATTTCTAGGAGCAGGAGGATGTACTTGAGCCATGAGGAAAATATTTCTATGAATCAAGTATACAGGAAATCTTATCTAGAAATCTAAGCCTCGAGCTAGAGTAGATAATGCTCTAGATAATGGGTTCTTACTTCTTGATCTATTACTCCTTACAGGTGACACATATCTTGTACTTCTTCTCCTTCTAAGCTTTGAGGTAGGTAAATGAGAGTACTGGAAACACCCTCTTGAGGATGCTCTTGTTTGGACTCTGGGCATGAAATTTCTAGTTCCTTCGTTAGCCTGATTTAAGAAATATTTCTAATTTCTAATAAGGAATTTGTAAAAACTTCTATCCCACCAAGCATGCCAGAAAAAGAACTGTTGATCATCAAATCTTGTGCCTGTCCAACAGTCTTATGGGAAATTCAACGAGTTGGGTACAAATTGTGTCTCGTTGAATACCTACAGGGTTTTTTTATAGAAAATTGACTCTTCTTTTGGGGTTTTGAGATAAGGTAGAAAGAGAAATGTAAATATAAAACATGAAAGGTGATACACTAAAGCTTTTGCAACATTTCAAACTCAAATTATTCCTATGATTGATATAAAGGACACAGAACGCCACAACTCCTCATTGTTGGAAAGAGAATGAATAACAAAGGTTAACTTCAAGCACAATTCAGACTTTCAAATCTTTCCATGGGAAGTGTTCATTGAGGTCCAATCAAACATAAAATATCCTTAGAGTAAAACAATAATATTTTGAAAAGATTATAAGAACTTTGTCTCCTAATACAACATAACACATAAGAATAACAACTTCAAAGTTAACAGAAAAGTCCAATGACATAGTCCATTTTCTCTCAAAGATGTTATTCCACAACACAATCATAAAGAATAGAAATCCTCTCTTTAAACTACCATAATATAGCTTGCAAGACAGTGTTTCATTCAAAAATGATAGTATAAATAAAGAAATTTTGAAACAGGCCATACATGCACAATCTCAAAAAATTCCCCTCAATAATTCGTGCTTTAATTAAAACTGAACTTTGAAACAAAGGTTGGATGCCAATCCGATAATATTTTAAACCTTAATAGATATAATTTTCCAGAATAAAGTAGTTCTATAACTTGCTTCTAAAATATAGTTCGTAAAACTTTAAGAAAAAACTAAAAAGGAAAACACTTCCTCTTTTTAAAGAAAATAGTTTCCTCCTGGAAAATCCCTTTTCTGAAAAAATCCTCTTCTTTCTAGTATCGTCACCTTCATTTTAAATCCATCAAAGAGAGAAACATCACCTTGCCCAAAAGTAAATGCTACCATATGTTGATACCTAATAGCTCGCAATTTGATTTGTAAGCCCTCGGTTAGGCTGAAAAAGATCTTTGCATTAACTTTTCAACTACTGCATTAATGTCTTTTAGATATTTTAAAGAGAGCAATATCATATCCAATCTTAAAAATAGTATTTTAGCAATTACTTCTTCTGACTAATCACATCACCTCGAAGCACTGACCAGAAGCCTTCTGTCTCAAGACAAGCAAATATAAACTAGCAAGTTCTGCCAATCTTTAAAAGATATAGTCCTCCTTTGATAGAGAGGTGACATGTCACTCAGTTGCGAACTTATGCTTTCTGAAGAATTTTTTTGCAGCGAATCTCTGCCATCCCGATGCATGTCTTGGGCGCTCCTCTAAAAAGAAAAATGATAAAGGAAAACCATGCAACCACCCCATGGCGCATTGGGCATCTTCCTTACTAACCTTACCTTACCCCCAACACTTCTACAAAATATAAAAGTGAAGCCAAAAATTGGAAGGCTAGGGCAATGCAAAAACCTCTTCACACCTAAATAAGTCCCTCTCACTCCACCACCCTCTTTCTCTCCCTCTATTAGGTCACTCCCTCCCACACCCTCTCCCTCTCTCAGGTCTCTCACTCACACTCCCTCTCTCTCCCACTCCCTCTGTCTCACACTCCCTCTCACTACCTATCTCTCACCCTCCCTCACACTCTCAAGTCTCTCCCTTTGGCACCCTACCTAAATAACTCTCTCTTTCTCTCCATCTCTCTCTCTCCCCCTCTCTCTCTCTCCCTCTTTCTCAATTCTCTCTCTCCCACCCCCCTTCTCTCTCTCTCCCTCTCTCTATCCCTCCTATCCTACCTAGACAACTCTCTCTCTCTCTCTCTCTCTCTTAAAAATCTCCCTCCCTCTAAATACATACATAAATACATACATACATGCATAATACATATGTACATACAATCCTACATACATACAATCTTACATACATATAGGCATACATACAATATACATGCATGAATACATACAGGAATACATACATACATGACATACAAGCATGCATGTACATACAAACATACAAATATATAAACATGCATTCAATAGAGTAGCATTTAACATAAAGAAAGACATAATGTGAGCACATTATACTGCACTCGCATTATGTCTTCCTAGAAATGCTCCCCACAAATGAAAAAAACCATGTCAAAATTGAAATCTAACACGCTCGCGTTATAATGTGTGCACATTATAACGTGCACACATTATATCTTGCTTTGGGAATCCCCAAGCCTTGGGATTTTTATTTTCCTTGGAATACCAAACCAAAGGCTTAGATGGCATTCCCAATGACCAAAGACGTGTTTTTGCAAATTCTACAATTTTTCACATAATCGGGTTCATGCTCATTGTCAGGATTGCACGTGGTTCAATATCAAACAAACCAAACATCTTGGTAATGTTAGGTTCTCTCTTAGTTATCTAATGATGTAATTTTTTTCACTTTTTGAAAATGTTGAGCCTTTCATCCATAATTTCTTTTGTTTGTATGTCTCTTTTTTGGAAAAAAGCAGTGTTTGGTGTTTTTTTCATTATAAATTAACCGTTCATCAAAATTTCAAATAAATTACATTTTTAGAAACTAGCCTCCATTCTAATTTTTTTTTTTTTTAAATATTTCAATTAGTTTCCAAAATTTGTAGGGGTAGCATGGCCAAAATTCTATTTTTTCAAGAAGTGTCCACTTTGAAAATTAGTAAAAAATCAAATATTCATTAAAAAAATATCAGAAAAATCATGCATCAACTACATATTGTTAGCTAACCTCTAACTGTAGTAATTTTAAAAATAAAAATAAAAGTTCACCGTACAAGGGTCGTACAAGAGTTGCTATGTTATGTTTTTCTGACAATAACAACACCAATTTATGTACGTCCCTCATTTGAACCCCTTAATATCAACCATTTTAAAAATAAATTAGTAGTTTAGAAAGTAGACACAAAGCACTTCGATCCTTGTTTTTGTTCCATCTCAAAATTTTGAGTGTAACTATCCTCAATTTCACGTCGAAGGTCAGTATTTCCTTATTTCAAAAAAAAGTTGTCCACTTAAGTCCCCTTTTTGGGAACCATCTTTGTGCACTTACCCTATTCGTAATCAACTTCATCAAATTTTTTTGTGTAGTTTGTTTCTTCTTCTAAAGTGGTTGGAGTGGATTCTTTTGAATCTTGTGTTGACATTACCTCATTTTCTTTTCCATTTTCAGACTCTTTTTTTATGATCTTGTATTCACCCATGAATGTTGGTGTGAAATCCAGGGAACCCCAATCATCTTCTAGTAGCCTTGTGGCTTCCTCATTATTCTTTTCTTTGTCTTTTAGTTGCATGGGTTCCACTTTTGTAGTAGGTTTCAATGTTTTCAAAGGACACTCCTTGTCTCTCTCAAATTGTAAAACACTATAAGCCTCAAGATCAACTTCGAGTGTGTACACTTTGTTGTTGTAGACATACTTCATGATATGATGAAGAGTAGAAGGCACTCCATTCATTGCATGAATTCATGGTCTGCCTAAAAGAAGATTATATGAAAGATCATGAGGCATAACATGGATCAGGGTTTGTAATGTGGCCTTTCCAACTATAATAGGTAATGTGATCACACCAAGTAGGGGTCATGGTTTGGATGTTGGTAGTCATTTTCCCACTGTAATGACGAAAAAGAACTTCCCCCTTTTTCATTGCTTGATTTGGGAATAATTAATGACAAATTGGACTTGATATTGCTTTGATTTAGTGTTGTAATGTGTTTGACACATTTTCATTAGGTATTGGGCCCTTGTGAACTAATGAACTTAAAATGGTACCTTGTTAAAGTGTTGTGAAGTGTTGTACAACACATTTTTACACTTTTTTGAGGTTTTATTAATTAACTACACCTAATAAATCTCTTTTTAACAATAATCATGCCTTATTTGGAGTGTTGTAAAGTGTTGTAATTGTAGTGTCAAAAAATATCATTAGGGACATTTTCACACTTGTTTAGGCCCTCCTTGTGAAATTTAGCTTAATATTTCCTTGATTTAGTGTTGTAATGTGTTTGAAAAATTCACATTAGGTCTTAGGCCCTTGCGAAATAATGGATTTAAATGGAACCTTGCTAAAGTATTGTGAAGTGTTGTAACACACTTTCACACTTTTCTAAGTTTATTAATTAACTAAACTTAATAAATCTCTTTTTAAACTTAATCTTTCCTTATTTTTAAGTGTTGTAAAGTGTTGTAACACACTTTCACACTTTTCTAAGGTTTTCATTAATAATTGGTCTTTCTTATGCTTTAATTGGCCTTATTTTACATCCACAAGCCTTATTTATTATATCTTTTTGAGGATAATCCCGACACAAATCATTACCCAATCATAATTTAGGTGTTTCAAGCTTGAATGGCCCAGATTTAGTGATTTGGGACTCATTCGCCACCTTGGAAAAATGAGTCCCACCTAAATTTTTTCAATCTCGATCCTGGTTTCACACCTTTCTAAATATTTTTTTAAAATGGTCCCAAAAATTATGCCTAATGGTACTCCTCCGTCACCTTGGGCGAATAAGTCTCGTTTGGCCCAAAATCAAAACTAATTTAAATTTTTAGTGGTGTTTTATCCTCCTAGATCTAATGTCAACTTGTAGTGTTGTAACTTTAGGAATTCTTGCATAATTAAGTATAAATACAAGTTTTTTTCATCCATTTTTCACCTAGGGTGATCCCACAATACTGGTTTACACTTTCTCAGAGATCTTGATTTTTGCTTAAATCGCATATTTTTAGAAAATATAATGATTTAAGCCTTTAGTTTTTCTATTTAAAGGATTCCAATTGAAGAGGGTTTTATCAAACCACCTTAGATCAAACCCCCTTGGATAGAACCCCACTAGTTTTAAACCATACCTATAATGGAGTCTCCTTTACACCCATCAAAATGCTGATAAAAATCACTTTTGATTTATCTTTTGGGGGATCAAATGAATTCATTTAAAATTTATCTTTTGTGAGTATGTAGTCCTTATTATAAGCTTCCCAAAAAGTATAATTTTAAATAAATTTAATTTGATTATTAGATTTATTTTTATTTCTTGTGAATGTAGGTTTTTCACTGAAAATAAAGCTCTATGTTCTGCACATGTGGAAAAATAGCAGATTATCAAAAAAAAATTCAAAAATATTAGTGCACTCAATATTGAATTCCTTGATCCAACAGAAAAAATGGAATTTTGATACATACAAAAAAAGTTATGTTGTATACGATCTGCCTATGTCTGAATTGTAATTGGTTTGACTTTGAAACTTGATTAAGAATTTTTTTTTTAATAAAACACTATGAAACCAAATGAAAGCACTAGATATCATAGTTACAAATCTAAATTTGGAAAAATTAGAATTTTATCCTTCATGGAAAAAAACTTATGTTGTATATGGTGAGAATCACTCCTTAAAAATGGTTTTTACTAAAAAAACTAGTTTTCGAAGGAGATGGAAAAATAAGTGCAATATAATTCCAAAAATTTTGAAAAAATATATTTAGAATCTACAGACAAAATGTCACAAATCACTAGTTTTCATCATTTTCAAATTCCTCACGGTTTAGCCACTATAGGTGCCTGAAAGTGAAGATTTAGTTAGAAAAATCAGTTTAGTGTCCAATTTGGCCAAAAATTGTAAACCAGTATTGTGGGATCACCCCCTAGCAAGTTGAATGAGCATCCTTATAGAAAAGTTGAGTTCACAAGTGCATTCAATAAAATTGAAGGGCAGATTCTTCATCATTTGTTGCAGCAATCCAAGATCCATTATCACATCAAGGTTATCAAGCATCAAACATGTTATTGAGCTAGTGTTGTGATGTGGCATTGAAGATCCAAGATCAAGCATGGTTCTACTCCTATTTTCAAGATCAAGATCTACATCCTTCATGGCCATTTCATGTTGAGTTGCAGATTTACAAGACATCATTTACAAGGCATCATTCAAGGTATTATTTTCCATGATTCATGTTCTTTGTCTCATGTTGAATGCCTTCATTTCATTGTCTCATCATTTTGTTTAATTTCCTACAAGGGGTTTGACCAAGGAAAACCCCTATTCACTTACAATTAATAAGTTTTTCTCCTCTCTCTTTGTGTGATTGCAGATCTAGGTACTTTGAAGACTTGAAGATCATTGAATATTAGGTTACAAGCTTGGAGAAAGTTTTTGGAGTTATCTCCCCATTTTGCAAGCTTGTAATATTCACCAAAAATTTCCCTACAACATTGACATCAGTGTTTCAAATCTAAAAACTTGGAGAATCATATTGAGAAGACTGGGAAGAATAGATTCAAACTTTGAATTCTCAAAAGAGTGGAATGGGACTGATTCATCACAAGTGGTGAATGAGTCCCACTACAGGTATTTTTCAGAATTGTTTGCAGATCCAGATACCCTTTTTCCCAAAACCTACTCATGTGCAAAAATCTAAAACTAGGACTGATTCGCCCAGAATGGTGAATGAGTCCCACTAGGTCAAAAAGTTAGAATTTCCAATGTTTCAAGACTCCTTCTAGTCATCTTCAAATTTCCAAGTGCACACATTTTGACATCTTACAGTTTGTTATTTATTTTTATATGCATTTGTAGGTCATTTAATTCAAGTTTGCATCATATTAGGGTTTTGAATTTCATCTTACATTTCATTGTCTTTTCCAAGTCTTAACTTGGTGGTGAACCCCTCATTAGTCATTAATCAGACCCTAGGACAACCCTAAATATATTGCAATATCTCTTTCTCCTTTGCATTGAGTAGGGAATCCTTGAATGTTAGTTGGAGGAAAGTAATGTTCTATAAAGAATCCATTTTTCAACTAAACAGTAACACACTTTCAAACTTTTCTAGGGTTGTCATTAGTAATTGGGATTCTTTATGCTTTAATTTTCCTTATTTTACATCCACAAGCCTCATTTAATGCATCTTTTCGAGGATAATCCCAACACAAATTAATATCCTATCATAATTTAGGTGTTCCTAGGTTGTATGGCTCAGAGTTGGTGGTCTGGGACTCATTTTCCACCTTGGGAGAATGAGTTCCACCTAGGGTTTTGGGTCCCAATCCTAGTTTTACACCTTTCTAAGAATTTTTGAATTTGGTCCCACAAATTATGGTTAATGGGACTCATTCACCACCTTGGGTGAATGAGTCCCCTGTGGCCCAAAATTAAAATTAATTCAAATTTTTGGTGGGATTTTATCCTCCTAGATCTAATGTCAGCTTATAGTGTTGTAATTTTAGGAGTTCTTGCATGATTAAATATAAATACAAGTTTCTTTCACTCATTTTACACCTAGCAAGTTGAATGAGCATTCATAATAGCAAATTGGAGTTCACAAGAGCATTCAAGCATCCAAAATATCATTCAAGAGTCTTCAAGAGCAGATTATCAAACATTCTAGAGCATTATTCAAGCATCAAACATCATGCATCATTTTTTTTTTTGAGCTAACAATTGTGATTTAGGGTTTCATGATTCAATATAGTATTTCATTCAAGATGTATCCTATTCAAGCAAGAGTCAAGATCTACATCCATTGGATCCATCTCACACATGTTTGCAACACTTCATTGCTAGGGTTTGGTGAGTTGCAACATCATATTTTGTTCATTCATCATTCTCCACTCATATTTCATTCCATTTCAAGGTTTGAGTACCAAAACAGGGTTTGACCAAGGAAAACCCCTATCAACTAACAATCAACAAGTTTTTCTCCTCTTTACATGTGTGATTGTGAGTTTATAGATTGAAGAAAAGTGGATTTGAAGCCTTCAAAATTACCAAAATGACAAAGTTCCAAATGTCATCAAAGTTGTCATGAAAAGTTGTCAAGACTCAAGTAAACTTAGGTCTAGAGCTAAATATCCATCCAATTTGTAGGAAATTAGTGGGAAAGTGCTTCTTTGATCCATCTTTAGAGGCTTGCAAAGTTTCAATTCAAGATTCTTCTCCTAGGAAACTTCGTGACAAAATGGGACTGATCCCCCAAAAGTGGAGAATGAGTCCCACTATAGGCATTTTCTAGGATTTTTGCAGATTCATATACCCTTTTTCTAGAAACATGTTCCTATGTAGAAACCTAGATTTGGCACTGATTCGCCCAAACTAGCGAATGAGATCTCTAGTTCATCCTTTAATGTGGAGTATAGAAAGCTTGTTGCCCTAGGTCCTAAAACCCAGTGGTGAAAAAATTCTCTAATTTAAATTTTGGTGAACCTACATTTAGAACATCATAATTCTGATTTGGAGTGCATCATCATCCTAGATCTTGTTTGCATTAACATTGCATTAGGGTTTGCATTAGTTAATTTTCGTTCTAGGATTTCAAAATTTTGCATTAGTGAAAGCGCATATAGGTTGCATTTTTGCATCTCAAATAATTGAGAATCATCTGAAAACTACATTTTCACTTAGGTTACACACCATGCAAACTAAAAGGCATAAAAATCACTTAAAATTTATTGAAAATTATGTAAAAAACCCTCACTGGGACTCATACGCCCCACTGGGAAAATCCATCCTAGTGCACATCTAAAACTACCTTTTACAACATTAAAAACCTTGTTTCTACACTTTTTTTTTCTACCATTAGTTATTTGTTTTAAGTTGGTTGAGTTTTTGTTACATGAATCTAGCTTAAATTGGTCCATTTCATGCATTGCTTAATTCCAAATTTGCATTTACAACATTTCATTTTCAGGTCATTGCATAGTGTAATCAGTAAATTACCTTGTTTGAAATCTGAAAATTGTATTTCATTCTATCTCTTTACATTGCATTTTGACTTTACATAGATTGCTTTTCACAAAATGTTGGTATCTATCTTTTCCAAGTTTGCAAAGGAAAATTTAATCAATAAGCATGTTAGCCAATCATTCAATGCATTCCCTAGTTATGAAAGTATCTTAGTGCAAGAAAGTGAAAATGGTGATGCTTGCCTCAAACCTACAACCCCTCTTATCTCTCCTATTTGTGGGAATGATGTAATAGAAGAAGATGAAAATATAAACAATCTTGATGATCATAGTTTCTCTTCTCCTAATACCTCTCCTACATGTGACGAAGGTATTTTGGTGTTATAAGATGCACTCATTGAGAATCATGACATTGTTGAAAGCTTCTCTTCTATAAACTCTCCTACATTGGAAGATATTATAGCACAAGAGAATACCATCATAGATACATTTCTAAACATCACCTTACCTAATTTACATTCCCCCTTTGCTTGTGAGAATGATTTATTGGAAGATAATGATATTGTAAATGATGAGGATATGTTAGTGTTAGATGATCAAATCTTTAAGGTCTATAACATCCCTCTTTATGATCCTTCCCATACCTATCTTATTTTGTAAGACATTAGGGAACAAAGGAATGAATTAAAAAATTATCATGACAATCACATTTGTTCTCCTCCTAGTATCTCTCCTAGTTGTGAAGAAGATACAGTCAATAAAAATCATGAGAATATTATGTGTCTCCCTTCCCCTAGGGAAAACATTATTGAACAAGAAAACACCATCATTGATAAGCAATAAAATATAACCATTGGTAACTCCCTTACTTGTGATGAAGCCATTTTAGAAAAACCAACCTTTAAATGTCATGAACATCTAGTTTGTAGTTCTCCTAAAAACTATCCTCCTAGGGAAGATATCATAGTGCAAGAAAATGTGAACATTGACACATGTATTTCAAACATTAAAGCTTCCTTAGATGAAGATGATGAAGTGACATTAGACTCCTCTTCACTAAAAAATCATGAAATTAAAGAAAATTTCATTGAGGTTATGACAACACAAATTGGATCTCCTTTACTTAGTGAGCCTCGTAAGTCACCTCCCATTAGTGAATCACATAAGAAAATAAGAGGTTTCTTGAAATCTATGATGCGATCTAGTAGTAACAATGTCTTTCAGTAACTAAGTTATAACTTTTTTGCTCAAACATATAGGAAACCGCAAATCACTCCCACTCCATTACCTTTTCCTCAACATAGTTTTCCTAGTGTTGAAGACCTTAAAAAGACTCCCATTAATATATCTATATGGCAACTCATTCAACTATCACCTACATACAAGTGTCTATTTCATGAAATATTACAAATAAATCAGGAGGAGATCAAATCTTATATGAAATTGAATAATGTAACACCCTCCTTTGATCATATGCAAGTCACGCAGTCATAAATTACATTCCCTAAACATGAATTTCCCTCACTTGAGATTCAAAACAAAAATGAAGCCTTGATGATAAAGGTGATCATTAATGAAACTACAGTTAGGAACACTCTCATAGATAATGGAGAAGGTATTAAAATTTGTAGCATTGACCTCTTAGAAAAAATTGGAGTGGACAAGAGGATTATTCAACTTAATGGTGATCATATTCATGGTTTTGACAATGTTAATAGAAAATCATTAGGAATGATCACATTACCTATTGAGGTCGGACCTATAGTGTTTCCTACCCCTATCGATATCATGCCATTACCCCTTTCATAAAACCTTCTCCCAGGGAGACCATGGATTCATACTTTGAAAAATTCATGTCTACTCTTCACCTTACAATGAAATTTGAATACAACAACAAGATATATATGATCTAAGCAGATGAATGAAGTTATAAATTATATGATCACAACATTCCTAATAATTTCATCCCAAGATCAAAATTTGAACCTATACAAGTTGATGCTAATCCTTCACCTACAACAAAACTCTTTAGTGATAATTGGGGGTCGTTAGGTTTTATGCCTCCTTTCAATAAAGAATCCAAAATCTCACCCTCAAAATCCAAAGATTCATATACCAACGATTCATTTTCAAACATAAGTTCTAATGATGATTGGGGTTTTACACCTCCCTTTATAAGAGAGTGCAAAATCTCACAATCTAAAATAACCTTGTGTTTCATTTTCTCAACTTGGTTCTACAAAATTACCTCATGATGGTGATGGGGGATATGTCACTCCCATCCCTCTTGAGGGGATGATGAATAAATTTGAAAAGGATTTTTGTTCCCTTGAAGAAGCTAATCCTTCTCAGAAGCATAAACCCCCTGAATTGAAATATTGTTATGGTATTGGATACAATATTCCTCCTACACATGGATACAATGAACACACAAAGAAAACCAACATACCATACTCTTTCAAGAAAGATCTAGGTTACCTCCCTTATCTCCTTTTTCATCTAAGGCCTTATCAGTTAGTGTGTGTATGACATCTTGCACAAATCAAGGAACATATTCTACTATTGATCAAGAGAGTATCTTTTTGAGACTCCTCCAAGATCGTTTGATATCCCTTCCTCCAAAAATGCAAAATAAATTTTACTACAAGAGTTCATTTTCCACATATCATAGAATTCATGGCCATTCTACTAATGAATGTAAGGCTTTGAGTAACGAAATTCAACATCTTAAGGATCACGGTGCTCTTCCTTGTGTTGAAGCACCTAGTTCCTCTAACTGATACTTACTTTCATCCTATTTGGCTCATCCTTGTCCTACACTAAGTGGGGGTAAGGGGTTAGGTAGCCTTGTCCTCATATGTCACTTTTTGTTGTCTCTTTTGGCTAGTTGACTGCCTTTCATGTAAATATAAGAGCAAGCTTGGGGATGTGGATGACATGCCTTAAGTTGGATTGAATGTGATGTACTTCATTTCAATTCCAAATCATTTGTCAATCAACTTTTGCTTCATATATTCTAGAGTTGTGCCAATTTAGCGATATCTCTTGTGTTCCTTGGTATCAAGCCTGCTATTACTTTATCACGATTTTGACTTGAGTCCTTGAGTGACTCTAATATGGTTTCTAGCAAATAGAAGTATCTTTCCTTGCTTTTCAAATTGATGATTCCAATGTTACTCCACAAGTGTACTTCTAGTGCTTCTTTTTGCAATAGGTTATCTCATTATTGGGGGGGAAGGTTGTGGGATGTCCCTTATCATCCTTTATGTGGATAAATATTAATTGGATTTGTGATGGATATCATTATTGAATTTATCTCTCTTTTGGGGAGTAATTTTATCCCACTAGGTTTTATCCTTTTCTCCATTTGTGAGAGATTTCATTTGCATATGTACATGGGTACCTAATGTGGCCTTGTAGTCGGGACCCATCCTTGCATATTTTTTTCATTTGCATAATAATCTTCTCTCCTATGTTGCACTTAAGGGGAGGTGTTGGTGTGAATAAATTTTGTGAATTCATCCACTAGATAATTAAGGGACATATTCACATGTTAAGTTTACTTAGGATATAAGATTCTTCTAGAAGTCTTATCTAGAACTTATCTTGGCTTTGCATCATTTCCTTTGTATTTAGTTAGTTGTCACATGTTATAGGATTAAGACACATGTCACAATCCTATTGCATTATCTCTCACCTTACCTATATAAGCAAAGCATCATATGTACTTTTATATATTCAATTTGGCATTCTTCCATCTTATTGATAGCATGATATTTCTCTCATTTCTCTCTCGTGGAAGTTATTTTTTCTTGCAGATGATTTTGGGGTCTTTGATAAGTTCACCATAAACTCCTACAAGGAGGGAACACCATCGACATCTCACTCGGGTTGTACCCACCTTCCATAGCAATTGCATACCAACCCTTTATTTTCCATTTGATGTCAATTAGTCAACACCATTAGCTCTTTCTATAGCATACCAAAGGACTTGTTAAATAAGGCCACATCATATTGATATTTGGCTCAAAACGAGATAGTCAAGCTCTCAAACCCATCCAAAAAATGCAAGTACACCTCCAAATTATGACAAACAGACAAATCGAGGTTATTCTTTAATAACAATTCAAATATCTTGAGATCCAATGCTAATTCTACCCCTACATGTTTATATGACCAAGGAAGAGCCTTCAACATGTACCCCATTAGTTTTTCATATTTCTCCATTCCTTCATTGAACAAAATTCCAAGCATTTTTGGCACCACGCCTTACCTGCCCACAACACATAGGACCTTCAAGCCAAGCTCCTCCAAAGTCTCCTTAAAAGCGTTGTTGTCCACCAGTGGAGCCCCAAACAAGAAGAGGGTGATAGGAACTCTTTGGGTTTGGTTGTTTGCATGCACACTAAATCCCTTAGTGGCTATTTCAAAAGGCGTTAAGAAGAGTGATGGAATCATCGAAGTTATGACCATAGATTCTAATTCTCACTTCCTCACCATGCCCTGCATAGAGTGCCACCAAGTAGTGTATCTCATCCATCACTTGCTCTGAGGTGATGTGTACCATTTTTTCATTCCCACCAAGGCACTTCGTCTTCTCATCTGTACTCACTGCCACATAGGCTATGTTGATAGTTGATGCATGTGAATCTTTTATTTCTCTTCAGAATGCATTACAATTTCTTTTAAATTGGTGCCATACATCATCATAATGCATACAGTGTTTGTTTTAAATGTTTAGACTATTTTTGGTTTTACTAAAGCTTCCTATCTTCCAACGCATCTTTTAATGCATGTCATGTGTATGTGTTTTTTCTATATATTTTTTTTCTTCATTTTGTTTTAGCTATCTCTGTATTGCGGATAATCTTTTATATATACTCATAAATAAAATAGTTTTATATAGCCTGAAAAAATTAGTCTTTGTTCTGTTCTTTTCTAAGTTAATTTTATTGTTATTTCTTTTATTTCTACAATTATCTTTCATAACCCTTTTAGTGCAGGAATTTTGGCTTGTTTTAGATTCTTCATTTGGTATCAAAGTAGGTATTTTATTTTGGGTTAAAGATTTAGTGGTTGGAATTTCGCCAAAGGTTTATCATGTCGAATTCTAACTCCTTGCCCATTCCAAAATTTGATGGAAATGAGTATGATTATTGGTGCATCAAAATGATGACCTTTTTTATAGGAATTTAAGATTTGTGGGAAATTGTTGAATCAGGTTATGTAGAGCCAGCTGTTTGGAATGCCCTGTAAACCAATGAAAGAAAAACTAGAAAGGAGGCTTAGAAGAAGAATTCTCAAGCCTTGTTTCATGTTCAAATAGATCTTGATAAGAAATTATTTCCAAGGATTTTGGGTGCAAAGACAACAAAAGATGACTAGAGGATTTTAAAGGAAGCTTGCCAAGGAAGTGATCAGGTAAAAGTAGTTAAGTTGAAAATTTTAAAAAGAGACTTTAAAATTTTGACAATGAAAGAATCTGAGAAAGTAAGTGATTATTATGTGAGAGTCAATGATGTGGTTAATAAAATGGCCACTCTAGGAGAAACAATAAGTAGTGAGGTTGTAATCAAGAAATTTTTGAGGTATCTAATACCAAAGTGGAACCATGTTTCCATTATCATAGAAGAAAGCAAAGATTTGACAACCTTTTAGTTTGATCACTTGGTTGGATGTCTTATGTCTCATGAAGAGA
Organism: Sequoia sempervirens; assembly: GCA_007258455.2. Classification (NCBI taxonomy): domain Eukaryota; kingdom Viridiplantae; phylum Streptophyta; class Pinopsida; order Cupressales; family Cupressaceae; genus Sequoia; species Sequoia sempervirens. Next base: position 4,213 of record VDFB02146016.1, on the reverse strand, counting down.
GATTGAGAGTTTCATTTGGAGAAATTGATGTGAAATCCTTTCATCCAAATTTCAAATCATAAAGAAAGAGGATGCTAACACCAATACCAAAAACAAAGAAGGTCAAGGTAGATGCCAAAATCGGAATCATGCAAAAGGATATAGAGGTAGAGGTGATTCAAGAGGAAGAGGTGGTTCCAGAGGAGAAGGTAAAGGAAATTTTGATAAGAGAAATGTTCAATGTTACCATTTTAATAGGTATGGCCACTTTGAAAGAGATTTTAGATTAAAAGAAGGTAAAATTATTAATTATGCTAAAGAAAGCGATGAAAATTCTCCAGATCATTTATTTTTATCTTACTCTAAAGGTGAAACTAGTAGTAAAGAAGTTTGGTATCTAGATTTTGGATGCTCTAACCATATGATAGGGAATGAGAGCTTGTTTTCAACAAATTATGAGAGTTTCAAGTCCAAGATTCAGCTTGGTGATGACAAATCATTGGAGGTTGCTGCAAAAGTAGCTTTGGAAGTCCACACAAAAGAAGGTATAAAGAGTCTCAATGATATTTATTACACTCCATAGTTAAAGCATAATTTGTTGTGTTGCAAAACTATGTGAGAAGAACTATAAAGTTATTTTTTAGAATAAGAAATGTACAATTTATTATAAGAATCAGGGCAATAGGGTTGTGACTATTGTACCTATGACAAAGAATAGAATGTTCCCTTTGAAATTTGGATCAGTTGGTTATGGCATCTCAGGTATGGACATTTAAATTTTCACAATTTGAAAATTCTCACATCAAATGTATTAGTTTTTGGTTTACCTAAGGTTGAAGAGCACAAGGAGGTTTGTGAAGGATGTACTAAAGGAAAGCATGCAAGGGAGAAATTTTCAAAAGGAAATGCATGGAGGGCCCATCATCCCCTTCAGCTTGTTCATTATGATATGTGTGATCCTATGAAAATAAAGAGTTTGGTTATGTCATCATATTTTATCACTTATATAGATGATTACTCACGAAAAATGTTGGGTGTATTTATTGAAGGCCAAAGATGAAGCCCTTGATACATTCAAGAGGTTTAAAGAACTTGTGGAAAATGAGAAAGGGTGAAAAATCAAATGTTTAAGGACTGATCGTGGGGGAGAATTTTGTTCAAGATCCTTTCAAGATTATTGTGATATGAATGTTCCCTTTGAAATTTGGATCAGTTGGTTATGGCATCTCAGGTATGGACATTTAAATTTTCACAATTTGAAGATTCTCACATCAAATGTATTAGTTTTTGGTTTACCTAAGGTTGAAGAGCACAAGGAGGTTTGTGAAGGATGTGCTAATGTTGTTGTTCCAAGTGCTATAAATCCGTCAAGTAGCCCCTATATTTGTTCAATTCCAATTGAAATTATAGCTTCAACTCCAAGTTCTAGAAGGAAGATAAGAAGTTTAAGTGACATTTATTGAAGGAGTACAAATCAAGAACATGAAGAAGATCCAATAGGTGAGACAGTAAATTTTTCTTTACTTTCCAAGGCTGATTTTGAACCATCATGTTTTGAAGATGCAAGCACCAATGATTTTTGGGTGCAAGCAATGAAAGAAGAGATGGATTCCATTCACAGGAATGAAACATGGGAGCTTACACAGCTTCCACATGACAAGAAGAAGATTGGCACCAAATGGATCTACAAGATTAAGTATAATAGTGATGGGAGTGTTGAAAGACATAAGGCAAGATTAGTCGCTAAAGGATTCACACAAAAGTATGGCATTGATTATGAAGAGAATTTTGTACCAGTAGAAAGACAACAAACTATTAGAATTTTGATTTCATTAGCAGCTCAAAAGAATTAGAGCATACATCATATGGATGTGAAAAGTGTCTTCTTGAATGGGTACTTAGAAGAGGAAGTGTATGTGGAACAACCACAAGGTTTTGAATTTCAAGGAAAAGAAGATCAAGTCTACAAGTTGAAGAAGGTTTTGTATGGCCTCAAGAAAACACCACGAGCATAGTATTCTAGGATTGATGGATATTTTCAAGAAAATGTCTTTCAATTAAGTAAGAGTTAACCTACCCTTTACTACAAACAAGAAGGTAATGATATTCTTATTATAAGTTAGTAGGTTGATGATATTTTGTATATGGGTAATAGTTCTAAGATGAAACATGAGTTCAAAATTGCTATGATGAAATATCTTGGTCTCATGAAATATTTTCTAGGAATGGAGGTTTATCAATATAAGAATGAAATTTTCATTTTCCAAACCAAATATGCAAAAGATATGTTGAAGAACTTTGACATGGTTGATTGTAAACCATACTCCACTCCAAGTGCTCATGGAGTTATGTTGTGTAGAGATGATGGTGCTGAAATTTTTGATGAGACTACTTATCGAAGTATTGTTTGGATTTTTATGTTTCTTGAAACATAGATTTTTGGACCTAATGGACTCTCTAACTCTTATAGGGTTTTTCACCTAAAAGGAGAGAGATTAGATCCAAAAATGCTAAGGGTTCATTCAAATTATGTTATGTATGATGTATGAGATAAATGGAATGATCTAAGTGAAGTTAAGCTATGAAATTGATTGAATATGAATGCAAAACCTAAAAAACAAGTGATATTTGAAAACACATTGTGTAATGCAACAATGAACTAGAAACAAATGCAAAGCTAAACAAAAATTAATGAAACTTAAAGTGTGCACCTGGAACTTTGAAGGAAACTGGAAATTGCTTTTGAAATGTTGTTGGTGTTGATTTCCAGGCTTGGAGGGACTCATTCGCCATTCTGGGTGAATCAGTCCCAATTCTATAAAACTGAACCGTAGCCCGTTTCGAACAAAAGGGTATCCAAAAATGTAGAAAACCAAAAAATAACCCTGGAGTGGGACTCATTCGTCACCTATGGAAAATTAATCCACTTTTGAATTTTTAAATATTCAAAGGTTGATTCTGGAGCTTTTGGTCTGCACTTCGGCTTCCTACAGGTGTCTACTTCTAAAACTGTCATATTTGGGCCTGAAAGTGAACTTTTGTTGATATTTTGACTTGAATGATGAAGAGATGACTTGAATGAATTTTAAATATAATCTTCAATGATTCTTAAGCCTCCAAGAGTCCTAAATTTGCATACAAACAAGACAAGAAAGAGAAATTGTTGATTGTTACGCATGGGGGTTTGCCTTGGTCAAACCTTGTTTAGGTAATTAAACCAAAATGATGAAATAATAGAATGAAACATGCAATAATGGAATATATTACCTTTCCATGATGAATTATCTTGAAATTCTGCAGCAACACATGAAGATTCAGCCCTTGAATGCTTTAGAAAGCTAACTTGATGACTTATAATGAAGAAACCCTAGCTTGCTTGACTCAGATAAGAAGATAGATGATAAGTAAATGATAAGAGATATGTGAATGAGATAATGGATGTAAAATGAGGATAAAAATACTTATTTATAGACAATTTTCCCTTAGTACCTGATAATACCTCATCATAGGCCGACATGTAGTGAAAATGAACTTTAAATTTCACTTTTTCCTACTTAAGGGTCGAAATGGGAGCAAATATGACTCATTTGCCACACATGGTGAATGGGTCCCACCTGGATGGGACTAATTTACCATGTATGGTGAATGGATCCCACATGATCCATTCTGACAACTAAGAGGCCGAGGAATAAGGAAATAAGGTTTAAATTGCAACTTTGTCAGGTGTTTGATCAATTTAAGCCTTGGGATGCACAATATGGGTTAATAAAGGTCTATTATTGATGATGTGAATGTCAAATAGGGATTGGGATACATAATTTAATGTGAAAGTGTGATTAAATACACTTTACAACACTAAAATGAGGTCAACACAGCCTAGGAAGGCACAGGAACCAATGTGAACATGTAAAACACATTACAACACTTGGTTAAAGTTAAATTTACTTTAGAAGCCTTATAAATTAATGTGATGATGTAATTAAACATGTTTAATAATGTTGAATTAAGGAGAAATAGGTTCATTAGGTCTAGAAAACCATGAAATTCCTTTACAAGACTCTACAACACCTTCACAAGACATTGATAAACACATTTTTTTCAGTGTAGAAGGGTCCAAGACCTAGTGTGGATGCATGAAATGTCTCACAACACTTGAATCAAGGCCTCATTAAGTCAATTTATCATGAATTATTCCCATGTCAAGCAAAGGGTTCTTTTTTCTACGACACATTTA
>VDFB02146015.1:0-19931 GCA_007258455.2 Sequoia sempervirens | reverse complement strand
TGTATGATACTCTTCCTATGACAACAACCAGTAGCATTGTACAATGGATGTACTTAATTCTCTTATTTTGGAAGCAATGTAACCATTATATTATTTCTTGTACTTGTATTGTTTAGTCTTGAGTTTGCCTATGTCTAGAGGTAGTAGGTTATGCCTACGAAACCTTTTTACTATCGCCTGGCACGGGGGTGGGCCTACGGGTACCACTTAGTTGGGTGAAACGTGCACCTTACACTGTTGGGTCCCCAGTTCTTGTTCATGATGGCGGGTACTTCCTGATTGGAGAGCTTGTGTGTACCAGTGGATATGTGCTTTCTCTTATGTTTCATTTGTATTAGTTGGATATAATTTGTTTATGTATCACCCCTCAATTGTATTCAAGGAGAATTCTTGTAATTTGTAATTGTAACTCTTTTGTATGATCTAGCTCATTTGAAAATGAGTATTGTAATTATTATATTGAATACAATGTAAGAATGAATCATTATTGTGCTTTATATTTTATGTGATGTATTTTAATGTTATTGAATGTATGATCTTAAATTTATGAGATATAATTAAATTTGTTGGATAGTTTATTTTGGTATAGTGGGATTTGAATGTAATACCTTGTCATGTATCTTAGAGAATGTATGCGTTAGTGATGTTCATATCACATGTTAATATTACATTAATTTTTTTTTTTTGATATGCTTCTATTGTGTTTGCTTCATTCTTTAAGGTTATGTGAGGAGACACTACAAAAGGTCAACCCCTTTACTTGAGCATAACCTTTACATACCAACTTTTCTTTATTCTTTACCACTTGAACATCTTCATTTAACTTATTTCTAAACACTCATTTGGTACCAACTATATTTTTATCCTTGGGTCTTGGGACAAGTTCCCAAGTTTTATTTTTCTCAATTTGATTTAATTCTTCTTCCATGGAACTTACCCAATGTGTGTCTTTGCTAGCTTCCATAAAATATTTAAGTTAAATTTTAGAAATTAAAGACATATTTCCTAGTGTGGTGGCCAATCTTCTCCTTGTTAGGATTTTTGTATCCATGTCTCGAATAACTAAGCTTTTTGGATGATTTTTCTAAACAAATCTTGATGTTGTTTTAGGTTCCTTTGTTGGTGTCATAAATTTCTCATGTTCAATTTCTTCCTTTTCTTCTTCTTTGCAACTTTCTTCTTATTCATGATCAACTTCTTGAGTTATCTCTCCTTGAAGCATGTTATCATCTATACGAATATTTCTAATTTAAACAATTTTGTGTAACCTTTTATTGTAGCAATTGAAAGCTTTTCTCCTTGAAGAGTAGCCAAGAAATATCCCTTCATCAGATCTAGTATCAAACTTACCTAAATATTCTTCATCTCTCTTTATATAGCACTTTCTACCAAATACTTTAAAGTACTTAACTGTGGCAGTTCTACCTTTCCAAAGCTCATATGGATTCTTATTATGATTGACTTTAATTTGTGCTTGATTTAGAATATAAACTATTGTATACACTGCTTCTCTCTAGAATGAGTCCAATAACTTGGACTCATTAAGCATGGTTCTTCCCATTTCTTGTGCTATTCTATTTTTCATCTCCAAAACTCTATTTTGTTGTGGTGTTCTTGCAGCTGAAAAGTGTTTCTAGTCCCATGTTTTTCACAAAATTTCTCAAATTTATTTGAGGTGAATACACCACCTTTTTTTATCTTAAAAATTTAATTTTAATCCAATTTCATTTTCTGCTAAATCCTTAAATATCTTAAACTTCTCAAAGACTTTAGATTTTTCTTTCAAAAAATTTACCCAAGTAAATCTAGAGTAATCATCAATTAACAACATAAAGTAACTTTCACCTAGCATACTCTTTTGAATGGGTTGGTCCACAAAGGTATGTATGGATAAGCTCCAATGGTTTAGATGTTGAATACTCCTTTGATTTGAAGTTGTCCCTTGTTTGCTTCCCAATTTGGTAGTGACTGTAAATGGTATTTGAGAATTTGAAATTTTTGGCATCTCTTACCTCTCGTGTATTGCTGATTTTGAGAAGATTGTCAAAGTTGATGTGTCCCATCCTTCTATGTCAAATCCAACTTTCCATAAAATATTTTTTACCTTTATTTTCATTTATGATGTAGAGATTATTAGATGTCCTATATTGTTTTGTTATCAATCTTCCTTCCTTCTTGATTTTACATGAACCTCTACATGAAATGAGTATGACCTTGATCATATAATTGGATTACACTTAGAATATTGTGCTTAATCCTTCAACATACAAAAAAAAAATTATCTTTTATTTTTTCATTGCGTAGACTAATAGTTCATTTTCCAACAATATTGGTCGTAGCATTACCCCAAAACTCATTGTTCCTCCATCTATGTTCTTCAATGTGAAAATTTTACTTTTGTCCCCAATTATGTGACATGAACAACCACTATCTACATACCATTTTTCTCCATCATCTTGAGCATGTAGGGAAGTTTTTACTAACATGGATCTTTCTTTTCTATCTTCTTTATTCTTTTTCCATACTTTTGAATTCTCCTCCTTTTGTTCCACAAGGATGTCTTTCTTTTTGTCTTTCTCTGGGGGATCTACAAAATAGTTATACAAAATCTTGTTGTGTGCCCATAGTTATTGCATTTATAGCATTCAATATTGTAAAGTAGAGGAGAAAAAGAATTGTAATTCCCTCTATCTAACCTAGAGCTATTCTTTCCCTTGTTCCAACCAAAATTTTTCATATGAGTCCAACAATTTATTTCCTTGTGACCAAAATTATTGCACGTGAAACAATAACCAATGAATGGATGATAAAACTTAGTCATATGTGCTTACCTTTGTGGAAATAATTTTTTCAATGTGTTCTTATTCTTTTGATATGTGCTTGGTTTTGATGCAACATGAATTTATTTTTCTTTGCTATATTCTCCTTTAATGGGGATTTTAAGTGCATCGATATAAATATTTGGCTTTTCATTATTTGATTCTACTTGTGCATTTTATTTTCTCTTCATAACCAAGACTAGTTTTTATATATTGTGATCTTTGTTCATTTATGATATTGTTTAAAATGTTGGTGCTCTTTTCAAATTTGAGACTTTTGTTTAATTTGGTAGTAATTTATTTTAATTCCTCTCTTAGAGAGATAATCTCATGTTATATTCTTCCACAATTTTCTTCTTTTACCTTTAATTGAGATCTAATCTCTTCCTCAATTCGCTTAGCTTCCTCATTTTTAACTTTCAAATCTATGTCTACCTTTTTGGATTCCTGAAATATTTTGGCCTTTGATTTACATTCTTCTTAAAATAATAGCTTATACTTTGAATTATTATTTCTAAGTCTCTCAATTTCTTCTATAGCACGATATAGCTCTTCCTCAAAGTTATCTTCATCATCTTCTTCATTATTAGATTTAGTCTTCTCTTCTTTATGTGAGTGCTCATTTTATTTATCATTATTTCCAACGATATTGTCTTATGTTTCAAATACCATAAAAAGAATATCTTCTCTATAGTTGTCCCAATCACTTGCATCAGATCATCTACCATCTCTATAAGAATAGAGACTCTTCTTGTAATCATAGGATTTCTTCTTCTTATTGGTTTTATCATGATTGTGACTATTTTTGTTTCCTCTCTTTGTATTAAGCTCTTCTTCTTCATCATTGTCACTTTTTTCAAATATGGGCATTTCTTAACAAAGTGTCCTACTTTTCTACAATTGAAACAATTAAAGGGAAATTTTCCCTTGGTGTTCTTGTTTGTTAACTTCCATACAAAATAAGCTTCATCCTTGTCTATTTCTTCCTTAGAAATCTTACTTGGCATAAGTTCTTTCTTTTTTGACCTTTTTGTGGCTTTGAAGCTTTCTTCCTTTTTAGATGTATTATCCTTTTCAGTGCTCATCTCATATGCAATGAGGATTACATGTAGCTCATCCATGGTTAATTTATCCAAGTCCTTTATCTCTTCTATAGTAGAAATTTTAGCATCAAATCTCAAGGGAAGAGATCTTATAACCTTTTGTAGTATTGTTGATTCTTCTATTTTTCACCAAGACCCTTTATGGTATTGACTATCTCATCTACTTGAAGCAAATAGGCAACAATATTTTCTTCATCCATCATCTTTAGACTCTCAAATTATTGTCAATAAGTTTGAAGTTTTGCTTTATTTACTTTGTTGTATCCATAAATAATTTTTTACTTATCCCACATATCCTTAGTAGATTTGTAATGCATTACTTTCACAAGTTATGATTCCATTAATCCACACAAGATTGCATTCTTGGCTTTAGCATTATTTTCACTTTCCTTCTTTCCTGATGAATTTGTTGGAGGAGTTGATGGAGTTTTATATCCATTAACCACTAATTACCAAATATCAAATCTAAGAACATTTTAATAAGTTCCCATCCTTAAGCTCCAAAAGGTGTAATTTATCCCATCAAACAATGAAGCCTTATTAGAAGAGAATCCTTCATGTCCACCCATGTGTGTTCTTTAGATCTATCTTCTAGTTTTTAAGACTAATTTTGAAGGAATCAACTTTGATACCAATTGATGGGCACATGGTTAAACTGAGAGGGGGGTGAATTAGTTTAATAATATTATTTTACCTTTTAAAACTTATTTAACCACTTCAAAATTTAATCAAAATGAGCACACATGTAAAATCAAATAATGGCAACACAATATTAACACAATTTACATGGAAACCCTTGTGAGAGAAAACCACAAAAAATAATTTCTTTTATGAATCTTCTTTCTATAAATGATGTAGGCACCAACCTACTAGAGGCACCAACCCCTAAGAAACTCCAATTTCTCCAATTTGTAGGCACCAACCTACTAGAGACACCAACCCCTATAATATGAGGCACCAACCTCAATATAGATAATTTTCTTCTCTAATTTGCTATAATGTTGATCATAAATTTGTTGGCTTCTTCTGTGAATTTTTCCTTCATGTCAAAACTCCATGGATTGGTGCCTTGGCATTTCATAGTTTGGTTAAATATTTCCAAACTCAGTACTTTGTGGACAATGCTTTGGATACTTTTAGTCCTATTTTATGGTTCTAATCATGTTGGATTCTTGTGCAGAGGTTATATATGTCACATGGGGTGATTCTATGTTGGATTTTTGTGTAGAGGATATATATGTCCCATGAGGTGATTCTTTCTATAGGTGTTAATGGTTAAAGGTGATATCATGTTGTATTGTTTTGATCTTTATAGATGCACATATTGTTTTGACACTCAGATTGGTTTAGTGATATTGGTTGGCACTCACTTTGGCATGTTTTTTTTTTCAGTCTCTACTTGGTTTTGTTGAGACACATACAGGTGATAGTTCTGTATAGTTCTTTACTCAGATTGAAGGTAATTTGGTTTGTGTCTACAAGTGATCATTGATCATAATCAACTTCATTTTACATGTAGACATTTTATAAATTTACATTGCTTTTGTGAGCTCTACTTCACTCAGGATTTACATGCTACACTTGGTGGTTCACATGTTTTTATCATTCTTGATACATGGCCAGATTATCATGTTGCATATGTTTACTTGCTATACATATAGCTTCACAAGGGTTCTTGCATTATACATAAGGTGGAGTTTATTGTTTAAGATGTTTATATTGATACACAATATATGTATTGTGATTGGGTATCATTTCATTGTTATATTACAATGTATCTCACCTTGCATATTGACTACATCTATTTTCTCATCGCTATATGTTTATTTGGTCGAGATCCTCCACATTTTGCATATGATATTGCATCATCATTTGACTAAACACTTTACATGGCAATGACCTTGTAAAACAACATGGTTTCGAGTTTTTTATATGCATAACGTTTTGGTTGCATGGTCAACATTTACAATGTGCTAAAGCACATGTGGTAATCGGGTTTCTTTGTGGGACAGCTTAAGTCATTATGACTTTGTCTTAAGGTATATGATAATGACTATGGTATCGGGCTTCATTGGGGATATGCATCCCATGTTTTTGGTTTCCCATCTAGAAAATGAGAAATACATTTCTCATTATAAAACTTTGGTATCAAGCTTATATGTTTTCATGTTTTCGAGGCATATAATGGAAAGGCATTGATTAAATTGTTCATAACATCATTTGATATAGTTCGGGCTTCAAGCGGGCAAGGTATTGTTAGCTCCATTGTTTGATGATATCGGGTTCTTTGATTTGTTATGTGTCATTCACATGAGTATCGGTCAAAGTGTTTTATGAAGTTACATGGGAAGTGACTCATGGGTTGAAAGCAAGTAAAAGGTCATTATTTGTCTTTGACAAATAGATTCAAAAGCATTATGAGTATCAAAATTCAAATGATTATCAATTGTGAAAAGGTTTTGAAAGTCATAGTGAACAAGAGGTAAAAAGATAAAATAGGGCAAATACATTTCAATGTATGAGTTGAACCCTAGCCGGTGCCATGAACTTTCTCTTCTCAACTATAAACATACTAAGAAGATAGTGTTTGCTGGAAGCTTAAGGCTGAGTTTGTGTAGATCGAAGTAATGAAGCACAGTTGGAAAGTGGAGAGGAAAAGTTTGACTTTGGAAGTTTTTAGCAAGGTAGTTATGAGTGTCTTGAATCGATTCATGTGGTATGAGTTTGATTTATTGTCTCCATAAATAGGTATGGAATGGTTTTGTTCAGAATTTTAATGATCATTAAAGAAACAGTTTACACATGATTAGTGGTTCGAAGCAAATTATTTTGTAACTGAAACAGTTGATTCATTTTGTTAAAGGGATTTGGAACTTGTGTTTAAGAGCAAGGGATTAGTTATTAGTTTTCATCTTTTCTAAGGGATTGTTTTGAAATCCTAATGGAATTTGATGTATGGCTTCTAGGGTTGATTGGAAGCCCTAATGGTATTCGTTGGTTTGAGAATCAATTATGAGAAATTTAGTTGGAAAATAGTTTGACATTGTTTCTATGCATTTATATATTCAAAGGCCTTCGAATGTAAAGGATAGAGAGGAAAATAAAAATGGATTTTAAGCCAATTTGATTATATGTATTTGAAATATTGAAAATCTTTGAGGCAGGTCATTATACTACTATACCTGATATTTTAAGGATTCTATTTTTATTTTGAATTCTTAAGGTATTGTGTATACTAGTTAGTTTTGGTAAAAGGTTTTATTGAAACAAAGAAATCCTCTGAATCATTGATATTGTTCAAAATGGATAAAAGGAGTTGGTGCTCCTAAACTATAAAAGGAGTGGGTGCTCCTAAACTATAGAGATTTGGTACTCTTGTAATAATGGAGTTGGTGCTCCTAATTGAGTTGGTGCTCTAACAATAGAAGGAATTGTTCAAGTGGTTTTTTATACCCCAAGATGGTTTTTCCACTCAGGAAAATAATGTGTTATGTGGTGAAATTTGTGCATTTGTGTTTCAGCCCATGTGCTTAAGAGTTAATATTTTCATTCTTTCATTTGTCAATGCAATTCATGCAATGCTTTGATATTTGATTAAGCATTTCACTCTATTATAAAAGTATTCAAAACATACATGAAGTCTTGTGAAAATAAAGCATTAAAAGGAATTGTTCAATCAAGTTTACATGAACAATCAATATCATGCTTTGACATTGTTATGTAAGTCTTTTGTGAATCCATCATGTTGCAAAAGTCTTTGATGTGATAGAATTCATCTTGCAATTTAAGATGGTTCATAAAGATTTCATTGTGTGATTTTCTCTTGAAGTTAAAAGTTTGAAAAATTATACATTACTCTGATTCACCCCCCCTCTCAGAGTAATTCATCTTCCAACAAAATCTGCCACAAAGTTGATTACAATCTCCTCATAAAACTTATTATAAATCTACCATAAAAATTCTCACAATATCCTCATATAATTTGCATCTATTTCCCTTGAAATCTTCTCTAATATTCCTCACAATTTCTTCATAAAATTTGTAAGTAAACTCCTTATATATTTGTAAGATGTATGCTTTACTTCCTTCACATTAATTTATTGGTGTATATCTGATATTTTTTTTTTTTCACACACCCCCTTCATAACAACTTACAAAATGATTTTATATCTTCACATCTAAATGAAGTGACACACATCTTTGAATAGAGATTTACCTTCAAAGAAACGTGACTTTTTGTTCAAAAACTAATCGCTAAAATTATGTTTTCCTTGATTACTACCTATACTTAATCGCTACTCTTCATACATCGTTGTCTATTAGTAAAGGTAATCACTATCTTTCTAAATGTTAATCACTTCTATTTATCCTTTATTGTGAACCTCTGTCTCCTTATCATTATCCACTACATATTCTTGATCATTTTAAATTAACTTGATTAATATATATGAAAACCTTTGTCTATGTCAGCCCATTATAAATATTAATTTAAATTTGATTTTTATTTTAAAGGTGGCACTAAAATAATGAAAGTTGGCTAGATTTGATAAAGATTTAAATGTCTTGCTTATATACGAATATGAAGTGAGGTCGACCAACATATAGTAAAGGATGTAAAGTAATATTTAAGCACTACCATTTAAGGATTAGCAAACTATCGATTCATGGCCTTTGGCCATTTTCTTACATATTTATTCCATATATATCACCTTGGATGATCTCCTTATATATGTACTATATCTTCATTGCTCCACGATTACCTTCAAAATATTTCCTTTGACATCAATGAAAATTAATATTAGACTACAAATTCCTTCTTGACATCAATGACAATTAATATTAGACTACAAATTCCTTCTTGACATCAATGACAATATTTGTAACACCTAAAAGAGTGGAAAAAATAATAAGGTGAAGTTGGTGAAGTATTTATATTCCTTATTTAAATTGTAGGATGATCTACTAATATTTGTTCCACTACAACAAGTAGAACCAAGTTAGAAAGGTAATTATTTAATTGAAATATTGGTTTGTTTTCAATATGTGATGTTATGTTTTCAAGTAAAATAGGTTGGAAGACACTATTATGAGGTTTGAAAGACATTTGGAAAAGCAAATGTGTAAGGTATCTAGTATGGACCATATTATAGTGAAAATGGTGTAGAAATATATGCATCAACTTAAAAGAGGGGAAAGAAGAATAAGAAAAGGTAAAGAACCAATTTGAAGCATGATCCATTACAATGCTAGGCAAAAAAATCCCAAAGACAAGATTATCTATGTGCAAAAATTCATGTGTTAGAATTGTTTTGTGACTATAAAAATTCTTACTCATTTCAACACACACAAACATGTACACAAAATCAAACTTTAAATAAAATTAAAATTGAAGTATTCTATTTATCATTTTATACCTGCCATGACCAATTTAAGTGATATTTTTTACTTATATTATTTTATACAACTCACAACAAATTTTAGAATAAAATATAAGACATATATAATGGAAATTCAATAAATATGCTCAAATATACTAAATATTTACTAATTATTGAGCCCCTTTATTGAAAGTAAATGTTGTATTTCTACAATAATTCAATATAAAATGTATATGCACTAGTCTATACAATAGTTAAAGTATACATCTCTTTTTAACAAGAATTATTTATAAAAAGTCCTTTTTACATAAATGGTCTATAATAAAATTATTAGTTGGTTTACACAAAATAGTAAAACACGTTTAGTAAACCAAATAAGATAATTTAAATTAATTTAAATTTGGTTTAAAATATTGCATATTTCATGTTTAAGAGTATCCTCTAGACCATGTTGGTATTGAGTATATCAATGTTCCAAAAATAAGTGCTGGAAATAAAGATAATATTATATACACATAAGCCCTCCAAGAGTGGTTGCTTTGATGCATGGCCCGAACTTCTACTACAAATGCAGAGACTGTACTCATGCACCCTAAGAAACCAAGTTGAAGGCCTTCTATCACAATTTTCGCAGTATGATCCTTAACCTGCAATAAGGAAATCTAATTTTAATATACTAATATAAAAAATAGGAAAATTGTAAATTAGTGTAGGAAATTAATTTTAAACAAAAAGTTTATACCACTAGGTGAATTGTTGATAAAGCAGACATAACGATGCTTGTCGTGAGATTTGTAAGCAATGTTCCTATTGGTAGCCATTTTAAATGTTTTTGTGCTCCAATTCCTTGTCCATTGAGGCGTGCCATATACCATCTTGCCCATACTCCAAATGGTCCAACTAGACAAGCTATCCATAATTTTCTTTTATGGTGGGATGTAAAATCAAGCACTGATAAAACAAGGCTTCCTCCCCATAATATTCCAAATATGAATATAAACAAGATAGAACCATATAAACCACATTTGTAGTATTCACTAGATGGGATCCATGACAAGACCAATCTTCTCTTCTTGATTTGAGTATGAACATAGGTAATTAACTTTGCAGATTCAATCCCTAGTTCAAGTGACATTTGGGCCAACTCCATTCCTGTCATTTTCTAAACAATATTTTAATATATGGCTAATTTAATCACTAGATTTTTATCTTTGACAAAAAAATTAGTGATAAATATATACATGATCTATAAATTTACTTAACGGTGATGAAAAATTTAGTTCAAATCTGCATGAGGTAAAGCTTGTGTTATTTCTATATCTTACCTAAAAGAAGACCAATAATTCCGGTTACCCAATGTCCATTAGTTGTTAGGTTTAGTATTGCTTGGATCCAAGCTGTAAAAGTAGTAATGCTTCCCATCAATCCTGATGATAGTCCAATGGCCAATGCTTCAGAAAAAGAAGAAATATTTCTTTTGAATGCAACTCCAACCCATCCCATGAAAAAGGTTCCAACCTTACAATAAAAAAAGTAATTAATCATTAATCAAAAGATTATCAATAATTATTAACCTCTAACAAATCTTAACAAAATCATCTACAATACATAAGTTAATTATACAATTTTAAAGGAGAATAAAATAAAGATAAAATATTTACCATATTTGAAGGAAGATCGAGATAAAGAGCACTATTTTCATTTGTCACATTGGCTACTTTTGGTCCAAATAATATTTGTAATCCATACCTTATGAGAAGCTACACACAAAGATAAACCAATGTTTCAATATCAAATTTACTAATTTTAATTAAAAAAGAGTCTTGGTCATATAATTTTAGATCTTATATTAAAATATTTTTTTCACAATCAATTAAAACTATTTGATTGTTGCATCTTAGAGAGAATTAAATAGTTGTGAAAAAAATATTTATTATACATCATCTCCCACCTACATTGGAGTTATATTAGCACATTCTTATTAGGTGGTTGTGTATAAGGTTATTGTAGATTACTATCAAGCCAACCATTACTGAATTTTTATTAAATATACGTACATAGATTATTGTGTATTTTCCTTGTTATTGGAATAGAAGTCATGAGAAATATATAAGAATATTATATGTGGCCACTAAAGAAAATGATCTTATTTATTATATATTAAAAACTACAAATATAGATATGAAAGCTTACCCCAACAATCCCAAACACTCCTAGATGAGAAATGATCGATATATATTCCATGACATGTGAACATTTCTCTTGATTAACCTGTCAATGAAATAACTTTAGAATTTTGTTAGTAATTCATAAAAAGTCTTTAAAAATAGGATTAACTTTCCAAAAGTTGAAATAAATAATTTATATAAGTAGTTTTACTTTTCAACTCTAATATTTACCTTATTTATCTTCACTTATTGTAGCAAGTCAAATTTAAACACAAACAAATGTTGAACACAAGGAATTTGAAGACATGTAAAGAGGACCATTTTCTATATTTTAAACTTTCTCAATGAAAAAATTATTGTATAAGTTATGGCCATCATTTGAGAATACTATTACTATTTTATAGACACAATATTGTGCATAAAGATTATTATTTAATGTAGTCTCTTTGATCAATGGGTTTAGCTTTTATTTGTAAAATTCATAATAATGCATTACTAAAAATAGAGATGCTAGTTTATAAGGAGGTTTGAAATAATATCATAATATTTAATGTTGAAAAGAAAAATATTGACACTATTGTAGGCACACATGTATTGAGTCTCTTGCACTATCTAATAATTATGAATATAAGCAAAAAGAAATCAACCTCACAATTATAACCCACAACACATTTTTTAAAATTTAATTCTCAATGAAAAAAAAAATCTATAAAAATAAAATAAAATAATTAAAATACTATCATCATGGTTCAATGCACATACAAGATTGATAATTAAGAACATACAAAAGGTGTGACTATTTTATTTTATTTAATTAAAAATATATATATTTTTAAAAAGGTGAAGAGAATATAAAAATATTCAATATTTTAATTTTAAGAACCAATAAAAGGGAAAGGGAAGCAATTTTAGAATTTATGTGAAATTCACATTTATAAGCCCTTTCAAATTGGTTTGTTCTTTATAAGTTTGGCTAGTCTTGTGAGTACTTTTATCTCATTTTTGTTTCTTCCTCTTCTTCATTGATTTGACTTTATGTAATTTATTCCATCATATCTCAAATCATTTTCTAGTTTATCATTTTCTTTCTTATTCATTTGCTTACTTTAATGATCTTATATATTATTTTATTATATTTGTTTCATATTTATTCAATAATTTTGAGTTAAATATATATATTTTTACATGATTTTTTATTAATTTTGTGATAACTTAAGAATTGATTTACATAAATAAGTAGGTTCTTCTAAGGTTTTTGTTAAATATTAATGTAATTATAGTTAATTTAATTAAGTATTTTCCTACACTAACACCTAATAATAGGAGGTAAGGCTAATCTATGATTAACAACACATATTATCAATGAAAAATGGTTAACACTCAAATCCTAGTCTAACAAACATAAAATAGTAAAGAAATGGACTAAAATGAATAATGATCAAATTTCATCAATTTAAGAACTCTAGACTTCACCTCCTAGAATAAGTGCACTCAGGTGTGAGGAGAAGTCCAAGATCAAGGAAAATTCCTTGAGGTTAAGAGGATTTTAAATTTTTTGAGCTTGTTTAGAATCTATTCTTGACCAAAATTTAATATGAATAGCTTCCCAAAAATGAACATGAACATGGACTAAACTGATAAAATAAATATCAAATTGATGTTGGTAAATGTGTTAATGTGTTGTCACTGATGCCAAACTATGTTACTACTACATGTTGAATATGTTGAAGGGCTATATTACTGTCTCATCTTCTAAAGTTCATGATTGGATGTCAAAATGACATAATGTTGTCATTCGTACACAATTGTACATTATCATTTGAAGTTCATGGTTGGATGTCAAAATGTTTTGGTTGATAAGTCTCCCAACTATCTAAGGAAAAATACTTGCACCATAGGAGCTTTGTCAAATGCTCTACATTTCTCCACAAATGAAGATATGTTCTTGTAGTTTGAAGGATATATCTACACAATTGTGATGTATGCATGTTCCAAGTTTCTATGCACAAGTGGCACTGCAATGCTCTCCAATATTAATAGAGTAAGAACAAGTTAGATTCTTGAGAGTGTTGACTAAGGAAGAACTAATTATCTATGCACTCTATTGCATCATATTGTTTTTCCTTACGGTTTTGAATTTATTCTCATGAAGGTTGTGTGTCTGCTCAGTTCAAGTTTCACATGATTTGGTGCACCACTGGTGTTTCTATAGATGATGGTATGGTGTTTATGTTTCGACAACCTAGTAGGTTGGTCTGTTGGTGTTCAAATGACGCATCAGTAAGCACTTGCTCAAATTGGTGTAAATAGGTTATGGGATTCATGGTTGAGTCTCATTTTGTTCTTTGAATGATCTACAAGCCATTGTGTGATCCTCCCTTGTACAATAGTATGCCTGAAATCAATATTTTTGGGTATGAAATGCTTGCGCCAAAGAAAATGATCTGAAATAACAAAAGGAGTGCAAAGAAGTGTTTGTATAAGCCATATCATTATGTTGGAGTGATCTGCACAAAGTTACTTGGTCTCTTTGGTATCATCTTCAATTTGGAGTTGATGCATGATAGTTTACATGCTTGTCGAGCCAACTTGACATGTGTTTCTTATGCCTAGTGTTTGGATTTGTGCATTAATTTTGAAGATGTGTTCTATGGAAAATAGGTCATGAATATCTTTCAACTTGAACTACATGAGATTTCCTTCTACAATTTTTTTTGGAGCTGACTTGTTGTGACCATTGTATATCTCATATTGTATGTTTGTATCCGAAAAAGAGAAACTTTTTGAAGCTTGTGGAGGATACAAATAGAATATCAAAGCTTTTGAGAAAGTGTGTGAAGTGTTGTGAATGTTTTGAGAAAACAATGTGTGAATAAAAACTCGTAGAATCTCTCTTCATAATGAAATGTGGCAAAGATCAGTTCTAAGAGATCAACAATAAGTGTATGTGAAACTGTGAAGAAGCATGTGTGAATGTAAATAAGAATGTGTGTTGAAGGCAGTGAGCCATCAGCAATAGAGCTTGTTGATGTAGATGTATGTGTGAGTTTACCAAAGCCAGTGAGTTGGAGGTAAAATAAATGTTGAAATATTCTAGTTGTATGCTGAGGTTGTAAACCTCTATTGTAAGTGTTAAATTGAGCAGGGAGTTGTAAACTTCCTTTGGTTAAAGACCATAAAACTTGTAAAATATATTTTTATTTTTTAGGCTAGATTTAGATAGTAGATCTAAGCAGTTTGCTCACTGTGGTTTTTCCCTTAAATGATTTTCCATGTAAATATAGTGTTATGGTTGTATGCTTATGTGGTCTTCTACTTTTCATGATTTATTTCGTTAATTGTTGATGAATGGAAAGAATTTGATTAAGTATCGATTCAACCCCCCCCCACGCCCTCAATACATTTGTGTGTACAACAATTTGTATCAGGGCCAAGTTCCTTGATATAGCTACTTAATAGCTAGGGTAAATCCTGAGTGGAACACATGGGAACTAAAGCATTGACAATTGAGAAGAATCCTTTAGAGGATGATAAGCATAAAGACATGGGAGACTTTAATTAAGAAGATTGTGAAGTTGACTTTGAAGGAGAACTTATTTCAGCATTGGATGATCTGAATACGACAAGAAAAGAAAGTGGAGAATTGAAGATCAAACTTAAAGAATCAAAAGAAATAATCATCAATTTGAAAATTCAAGTTGAAGAAGGTAAAAGGGTTGTAGATTGTTTGAACAATAAGCTACATGACAAATCAGTTGAATGCTCCAAACTTGAAGAATAAATTGTCTCCCTAATCAAATAATTGGAGAAAACAAAGGATCAAATAGAAAAGTGCTTGAAACTCAAGAAAAGCACCAAAATTCTTGATGAGATAATTAGTTGTCAAAGATCTATAAAGAATAAGGGTGGTCTTGAATTTGAAAAAGGTCAAAACTCAAAGGTTGATATCCCTGAAATGAAAAAGAAAAAGGACTTTGTTGAAGACTCTAAAAAGATTAAAGATGAAAGGTAGAAGTTGAATGGTGGCTTCATAAAGGTTAGCAATCAAAAAGAAGGGCTTCAAGAGATCTCCTAAACAAACTACTACGCCTAGGTTCTCCAAACCCTTTCATGGTTATTGTTATTCTTGCAATAAATTCGGTCATAAGGCTAGTAATTATAGAACTAAGGAAAGAACAAATGATTATATGAGAAAGAACTCTTTTGTGCATTCAAGACATCATGTTGTGTTTTCTCATTCCTTTTATCGTTATTGCTATGTATGCAATAAGTTTGGTCATAGGGTTGTTGACTTTCAAACTAAAACAACGAGAAATGGTTTAGCCCCTAAATATAATATTGTTTGCTACAAGTGCAATAACTTTGGGAACAAAGAAATATTTTGCAAAACTAGTGGTTCATGAAACCACATGTTCAACAAAAGAAGATAAAAGAAACGAAGGAAGCTACAAAATTTTGGAGAAAGAAACAAGGACAAGACAATGAAATAAAGAATGAAATTGTGTTTGTGCATTAAGCACAAGATCTCATGATTGATTGAGAAAGTGCATTGGCTATCATCTGCAAAGACTCTCATCCCCCTAAAAGGATAAAATGTAAAAGTTCACAACATGGAAATTATTTTGTAATAACTGATCTAATGTATATTATTTATGAATCAGTTTGAATCTATTGCTCAAGTTTTTGGAGTAAATACATGATGTGTAAAGGATTGTAGAAACCTTTCTAATCTTTGTGAAGGCACAGAGAACTCCGGTAGCTACATACCTAACAAGGACAAGGTGCATTAATTATAGAAATTTAGGGAAAATGTAAGTTACTTATGCTTCACTTACACTCCCTAAGCTCATTCAAAACCAAAGAACTTTCATTTAGAGCCGATAAGAGAAGGAATTCAATAGTGCTTGTGAATTGAAGAGGAATTACAATGAAGGTGAAATCCTAGCGACTGAACATAAAGGTATTTTTCAAAGTTGCTCACAAACCCTAGTTTATAAAGCTGAAAGGAAATTGCATTGGCTACTCCACAACTGGTTGATGTCTCTAAGAAACCAAGGCCAAAGTACAAGAAGTATCCATTCAAAGTCATCGAGGTTGAAAAGGATGGTGCAATCTCCAAGGTAACCAATGATGTAGAATATACATAAGATGTGAGAATCTACATTCATGCCCCTATCAATGAAATTGACCGCATGAAGTTTGAAGAGTTGAGGCATACCTTGTTGGATGATGATTATATTAGATACAAACTAGAGTTTGCAAATGTGTCAACAAAAGGATTATATGTATGGAAAGATTCTCCAGACTTCTATGACAATATTGAGTGGGTAAGAATCATTCTGAGTAGAATCCATGATGAGTTTATTTACTTGGAGAAGCCCTATAGGATCACTAAGGATGCAATTAGGGTTGTTACTAGGTTATGTGCAATCGAACCAGTTCTAGTGATGAAAGCAATAAAAAATGAGAGGGTTACAAAATTAACTGATGCAAAATTTGACAAAAGAACCCTGAGTGTCAATGAAATAATTGATCCAGGTGTCAAGTATGCTACAATGAGCATTGCATATAAAGTGTATTATACAAATAGAGAAGTATCTACAACTATTACTACAATCCACACTGCATACCAAATGGTCAAGGAAGGAAAGGATTTTGAACTGTGTGAATTGATGAGGGAACAACTGTTTGAAAATCTCAAACAAACCAAGGATACTGGATATAACTTTAGTTTTGGATCTCTAATCATTTGCTTGACTTTCTATTTTCTAAATGAATTGTCTAGCTTTAAGGGAAAATTATGGCAACACATTCTATTTTTTGCATAAATCAAAAACCGCAAGAGAGGTTTTCATGATAAACAAGCTTACAACACTATGTATTGGAGATTCTTCAAAAATATGCAAGCAAAAATGCAATTCCCTTTGATTTGGTAAGATGACATAAAGATGAGATTACCTTTCTTGTTGATAAGGGCTTTTGCTAGATAGAAGTTGTGGAACCAAGAACCTCTTGGATTCTAAGATTGCCATATGAAGTCTACCCTACAAAAGCTAAAGCATATGTTGAAATTGTTTTGAGAAAACACAAGGATCCAGCTGCAGAAAGGTTTGGTACTTACAAAGAAATCATGGATAAGATGATCAAGAAGAGATCGAAGGAGCACTTTAAAAAACATAAAAGTGAGTTGCATAAGAAATGGAGTATCCCAACAAAAGCTACATCAGACACCCCTGTGAGGAATCCCAAGCCTGATCCTGTTAATCCGCCAATAGCCCAAGGATCTAAAAGGACCAACAATTCCACATTGCAGCCACAAATGTTCCACAGCCATCTGGACACACACAAACAACTACTACTGGAAGAAAAGCTACATCTAAAACCATGGCACAAACAAGGGCTAGTGAGAACATGCATGCAAGGCCTAAACAATAGGCTAAAAGGGAAAAGGCTGAGACTGAAGAGACTGAAGAGGAAGAAGAAAAAGGAGAGGAAGGCACCTCCAAACCAAAGGGGAAAGGGAAGAAAACTAAGCAAACTCCTCCAGTAGTACCTCCACATGAGCCTCTCTAATTAGAGGCAATATTCAATGGAATTGTGAATTTTGGCTTGCTACAAGAAGTAGCAGAACTGCATCTAGATGTTCCGCATGTGAATCAATAGACTATTGAGAAGGCAATAGTCATGTATATGATAAAATCTAATGTCACTCTTAGTGGCATCCTTGAGAAACCTCTGGAGAGTCTAGCTCAAGCTTTAAGGAAAAAAAGAGAAAAGGTTATTGATGTAGATGAAGAGTTGAGGACACAAACACTTGACAAAGCCAAATCCTCTGTCTCACATGAAGAAAAATATTAAATTTCTCAAAAGCAAGCTCAAGAGTTAAGAACAAAACAAAGAGTGGATATGCTTATGACCATGGAAAAGGAAGACAGAAAAATTACAAAAGGAGACCCAGGGGGTTCCTAATAAAATTCTTGAGGAAGTGAGAGATGTTGGGAATGTGGAGCAACCACATATGCCTCCTCAGCACAACACTGAACAAAAATATTCGCAAGAGGAGAAAGAAGAGAAAGTTACACATAATGAAGAGCATATCCCTCCTAATCATGATAGCCCTCCTCTGGATAATACTGATCAATAGAATCAAAAAATAAAGTAAGATACACCTTCTTCCGGAGAAAGTACACAAGAAAATCCAAGGGCATCATCATCAGCTACTCCTATTGACTCCATCAAGGAGTTCCTAGCTCAATAAAAAAAAAATCAATGTGCAATTGCTCTGCATTTGCTGCAACTACCAATGTTTGATGGACAATTCAACATGTCTGGTATCTCACCTTTGCAAAATTGCAACTTGGTGACATCTTCCACTCCTCCACAAGGGAAGAGATCTTGCAACAACAAGTGGATAGTTCAAAGACATTGTTGGAGGTAATCAAAATCTTGGAAACAAAAATGCCAAATGCAAAAAGGGATTCCTCTCTACCACCCACTTAGCAAATAAAATAGTTGATGGATTCTTTCAAAGGTCATTCTTCCTTTCTTGAGAAACAAGATGTGTTGACGATCACAAATATAGACTAATTGAAGCCTCCAAAAAATATGCAAAGGCACATGGAAAACTACAAGAACACATAAAGGATATTCAAAAGTGTATGGAGGAAGCAAAGGTATTGTCCCTTTTTTTTTTACAATGGCCTAACACCACAAAGAGTCTCAAGGATCATATAAATGCAATGGAAATGTAGATCACAAATGTAGCTGCCACATATGATCTGGTGCAGGATAGTGATGGTGACATAGGGGAACAAGTAGATAAACTTCACTCCTAGGTACAACAAGTACAAGATCAAAGGGAGCAAATGAAAGCACAAGTAAAACAGTTGCGGTAGGTAGTAAGCTTAAGGTTGGCATCTCTAACTGGGCTCCTAGCAGAAGAAAAAGGTGTTGAACAGAAGAATCATGTGTCATCCTCCTTGGAAGAAGCAGAAGATATTCATGCATAGTTGGAAAGCCAAGTTCTGATCCTGATCTCTGTAAAGAAACAATGGGATAGATCCTTGACTCAATTGAATTCAATCTACAAAAACATTCCTCCATCAAGTTAGAGATGAGTATGTCTTAATGCAAGACATAGTTCTTGTGACAACTTTTTTGATGTGTAAATATGCGGAGTAGATATTTGATCAAAATTCTAATCATATATAATCTATGTAAATTTTGTACAAATAGGAGGAGCCCATATTGCAAGAATAGAGGAAGACCACCCATCCTTTTCCCTTGATGTCAAAGGGGGAGAGAAAATGGAATATCAAACATCACTTTGTGATCCGCACATCAGTGGTTGATTTCTTTGGTGATGCATTGTGTTTAAGTTGGAATTCTTAAAATTTGTGGATATTTGGCTGACAAGGCTTGTTCTCTTGCTTGTGTTATATGCTTGAGGGTTTGCAACAACAT